>OZ059845.1:12059925-12291301 GCA_964057195.1 Orthosia cruda
ACCGCGTAGAAGCTAAAAGCATCAACCAAATATCTCTGTAATATTAGTCAAATATGGAAGGTTATGATATATCACAGTTTCTTACTAGAGAAAAAAGTATAGTATTTGGCTAATTTATACATGGTAAATATACTTATGGTCTAGGATAAAATCACTTGTGAAAATATGCGCCTTACCAAACCTTGTAGCAAATATTTGTATATGTCGCCGCGTAGGCGTAAATTTGCTAATTCATTATCCTAATTAATCATTTTAATTGTCAATCAAGACAAACTCGTTAATCCTGTCATCTCTGAGATGCCAGTTGAACTTTTTCAAGGTCTATTTAAGTTGGGTTTTGGGTTCAGCGCCATCTATTGGCTTATTGTGGAATTAGTTATTGAATGTTTGAATGAAGATCATCTGATAAGCTAATTTCAATGTTTAATTAATACGAGATGTTTAAATAAAACGGGATTACTTATTGTAGGACTTTTAGATTTGTTCTCATTTCAACTGTTGCCCATTTGACGAAGTAAATGTGTTTGATTATGACTTAATGCTATTCTTATTATGTAAAGTTGTCAACAATGCCGGATGTTATAATTTGAATGACCAATAACTAGATTGAATAATTTAATATGAAAACTTAACAAATTTGAGTAAATGATTAAATACCAAAAAGTCTTAAGACTATTTTACATAGCTATGTAATAATAGGAAACCTTCTGATTAGTAAGATTGTCAGATCACCGGAAACTTGGATAGTTTTATGATGAGATTCTTATTTTAATAATAATCTACAAACTACTTTGTATTTGTGATTATTGGGGTTGTTTAATGTTAAAATAATTAAGTGAGCAGCATTTTAGTATTGTTTGCTAGCTTTATTCAACTATCCAAGTAATTAGTGTCTAAACAAAAACAATGTAGAAGTTCCGCCCTCTAAGATACAGAGCGCGCATCGCGCGTAGGTACTTACTTTACGTACGTGTAGAATAATAACTGTTTAATAAATCTGATTGATGAGATGTTTTAAAACCTAATAAACGTGTAACGCTAATTGTCATAAAGTGATTGTGTAAACTATAAAAAGATTTAAAAGAGTATCCTAGAGTTTCTTGCTGGGTCTTCTCTAGAGATCGACAAGGGATTTGCGACCCAGCGAGCCACACCATGTGGTTTTAGCTTCAAGTTCGAATGAAAACTCAAAGTGCCTGTAACTAAGTCAAATAAATACATTCGAGTTTCAATCCAGTTATGTGTGTTATTGAAGTTCACCCGTTCCTATGAAGAATGAAGGAATTGCCTCTAAGGATTGGATTTGATGATGGTGGTCCTATAATTCATAGGTACCTCGACGTGACATATATTTATAACATGCACACGAAAAAATTGTTTAAAGTTAGACGTTCCATCTTATTAAAAACTCATACAGTAAAACCTTTTTGAAAGTTAGAGGTTCTATATTCGAAAAACTGAAAAGCCATGTTTTTGCAACAAAGTAGATAGCTTAGAAAGATAGCAGTTTTACTACAAAGTTTATTTTACTACTACCGTGACTTGAAAAGAGCTGAGCGATCAGATTCTGTAATCGATAGACTTCATTGTATCCGGTGACGGGTAGGTGTACCCGCCTAGTCTTGCATTAGGAGTAAAATCGAAGAATCTGTAATTGAATAGTTACTTGTACAAGATAAATATTGCGTTCTATATTAATTTCTCACATAATAACAATGTCTATTTTGTACCACTGCAGGGCAAAAATATCTATTTATTTAGACTTAATGCACAAAAGGTACAAAGGCAGCCTTAATGCTTAGGCATTCTCTACCAGTCAACCGTGGGTGGTGAAAAGAAAATGGCAGGTGTATTGTTTAATATTTAAAACTAGTTATTAACAAACGAAAACAGGTAAAATAAACGTACATATACTACTCTGTCTAGAAAGTACCGGGAAAAGATCAATACACAAAATGTTAGTTATTCATCAACATTAATTTGATCACCTTCAAGGTATGCTCCTTCAGAAACGATACACTTACGATCATTAGATCCAGACCTGATAACCATGGGACCAACTAGAAAGTATATATAACCTTTAAAACTAAAGAAGAATTTTCGAAATCGGTCCAGGCGTCTTTGAGTAATCAAGTAACATACAAAAAAGATTCCGACGAATTGAGAAACTCCTTCTTTTTTTGAAGTCGCTTAAAAATTAAAAAAAAACATGTATGGATCAGCTGTTCTTATTGTTAAATGTTTTAAAGTGGTAATACAAAAAAAATTTTTGCTTATGGTGTCAGTAATACAGACCTGAAAGATTGTTAAGTGTTTTACCAACAACCCAGTATATAATCATGTTTAAAAGGAGGAGAGGGGAAGAGGAGCTTGGGCGTCAAAAATAATTTAAAAATAAGTTGTAAACAGTGCCTTATTTTAAGCGAACCCACATCGGTACAAAACAAAGCCGCATTAATTTATTTTCCCTTGTAGCTTGAACAAACATCTAGCTGATGAATTTATTTCCCTCCCATTCCGAAATTAGCATGGAAATAAGTTCAAGATTTGTTTTTGTCCCGAATCTAAAGAGCGAAGTGGTAAAAAATTCTACCAATTAGTCATTCAAGGCCTAGATCAAAGGCGACAGTCCTACAACCTCTTTTCGGAAGGCCAGACCTTAGAGTATGTATATAAGTTAAACTATTCAAGCTCTATGGCCACTTTTACTAAAAACTTAACTCGGAGCTAGTTGCTAACAATATGTCATACATAATTGGCCGGGTTAGTTACTAACTCGGAGTTAGTAGGAAAACCTAGGGTGGAAATAAACTTACAAGCGATAATCCGTTGACTTCATGGGCATCGATATTTCTTGAAACAAAAGCAATACAAGTAATAAGTGTTTCCGACTGGAAAACATTTATTGTAATAAATTAAAGTTATCAGAATATCAGCGTCAGGTATATTTGCCTGACACGTGCTGAGCTGGACTCCCATTTGGTGCAACCTTGAGATGCACACCGCACTGTGTTTTAATCGTTATACCTACTATTTGAGGTATGTTACTATGGCACTTTTATTTCCTGTATGATTTTGTTTTTTGTTTTTCTTTCTTTTGTATGTTGGCACCTTGTTTTTATATACCTCGTATAAATTGAAAATTTAATTGTGATTTTGTGTTTTGTGCTGTGTCTTTTGAGTGCACTAAATAAATGTTTTATCTACCTATCTATCTTAGTATTCTACTTTTGAATAGTAACTACAGCTGAATATAGGGGTCAATGGCCGCTGGTAAATGCAACTTGAGATACAAAGCTAAAATTTTTGTCATCAATGAAAGCACGATCTTTGTGGGCTGATGAAAATACTAAAAGCTTGTCCTATTAATACCCAGAAGCCAGTCCTAATGTCCTAACGAAAAAGTTATTGGTGCGTATAACCTCTAGAAGACTACTAGTAAAATCACACGCGATTGAACCTAAATTATTAGAGTAATCTAGGCTATAATTGCTGATTCAGCAGTGCTAAATTGAAGGAGAAAAGTATGCAGATGAGACGAAAGGCAATGGATAAAGTTCAATTTACTAATTATGCCACATACCTTTGAAACAGCGATTCCCATGCAGATGCAGATGCCACGTTCGAGAAGTTCAGCTCACAGACTTGGTACACTATGCTGGCCAGCGGTACACGACACAGTAGGTCCAGGTAATACAGATAACACTTTCCATGTAGGTTCAATTAAGAGTTTTGGGCGAGAGGGTGACTTAGTGCGCGCACCTCCGCCCTGGTTGGTAAGAGACTGACGATTATCGCCTGCGGCCGTGGGGTGGTGGCGGCGTAAAAAGACCGTAGCGGCACGGCGCGGAATACCACCAAAACAACGATAGGTGACACTAATTTAATAAATTGGAACTAGTATACCAATGCCTTTCAGTCGCCCTATGGTGATGTAATAAAATATGAACTATAAATTAGGAAGCGTAACCATTTTCCCCGACTTGAAAGTTCCTACTTTCGAAACACAAAGGAGAAGTAAAATAAGTTGCAGATCATCACAACTCTACCAAAGGTTATGAGATCTCTAAAGTTGCGACTCTCTATTATAAATAAGAATATACAATTAACTATTCTACGCGGTCATTAAATCTAATACTGCACATTGGTGCACGGTAAAATTAATTATCAATGTAACGAAGCTTATTGCGTTGGCAAAGGGCACAACTTTACTACCGGGCGACTCTGAAGGATACCGCTTTTAGTTTTTACCGATGTGACTCTACAAACTCCGTTTTTATCTGGAAATATTTCTGTGATTACTCCTAACGGCCAATGCAGCGGCATCACATTGTCCTGCATGGAGACGACAACCATACCGACCCGTATTGGATTGGCAGGGGTGTTCCATTTCTGTTTGGATTGTAGGGTGTGCAGGTACTCTTGGCGCCACCGCTTCCAAAAAGACTGGACCATTTGGTCAGTTAATTCATAACGCGAAATAAGATGTAACCGCGTTTCATTGACTTCGCGGGCGGGGAGCAATAATAGAGGTTTCGTATGCAAGAAGTGATCTGACGAAAGATTCTCATGAATCTTACCGATACGATTGGCTACGAAGGTGTGCCATCGATGCGGTGCGGAATGAATCCAACTCAAGGTTACAGTTGAATCCGAGAAAGCTACGACTGCCTCAATGGCGTGCCGAGCTGCGAAAATATTATATACTCGCTTTATCACAGTTGATAAGAGGAGTGCGGCGCATAACTCGAGACGAGCTAGCGAAACTACTTTCAGTGGCGCGACTTTAGATTTCGCACACACCAGCGAAACGACGATACTACCGTCGGGTCTGACAACGTGGGCGTAAACCGAACCACCGTAAGCTTTCTCACTAGCGTCGGCAAAACCGACGAGGGAGAGCCTACAGCGTTCTACGACGCCGACATGTCGCAAAAATCTCAGTTCAGAGATAATTGGCAATTCAGCTTGAAATTGTTCCCACAGACGAACAATGCGAGGTGGTGGGACGTCATCCCATCCAAGTTTGCCAAGCCAAAGCTCTTTAATAAGAAGCTTGGCGTATAAAATTATCGGTGCCACGAGGCCTAAAACGTCGAAAAGACGTGCAATGGAAGAAAGAATATTCCGTTTCGTGCAAGGGCGAACATTAGGGTTAACCTGGAATACGAAACAATCCTCATCAGGGAACCAACGAAGTCCCAGTATTTTCTGTGTCGGATCTTTACTTAGGTCCACGCTCTGTGAAAGTCGTAATGACTCTGGAATATTCCGAAGAACATCGACACTATTGCTAGACCACTTCGTTAGCTGAAAATCACCGAGAGAGAATATTTTTATTAGTTCACGAGCCGAGTCTATAGCCAGCGCAGTGCTAGGTATAGAACTAACTATGTCATCCATGTAAATATCTCGCTGCAAAATGTCCCTGGCGAGAGGTAACTGCGTTCCTTCATCCTGACATAACTGTTGGATAGTGCGAATCGCTATAAAAGGACTACAGTTTAATCCAAACGGAAGCACTGAAAACTGATAAATTTGAAGTTCTTCTTCCTCATTAAACCGATATAAGATACGTTGAAGCGAACGATCTTGTGGGCGTATACCTATACGTAGGTACATAGATTTAACATCTGCGGAAATAGCGACACTAAAAAGCCTAAAATTTAACAAGATGTTAAAAAGGTCAGCCTGAAGGACTGGACCTGCGTACAGGATATCATTGAGCGAGGTACCGTTATCTGTACTTGCACTAGCATCTAGGACCACGCGTAGCTTAGTGGTCACTTTATCCTCTCGAATAACAGCATGGTGAGGAATATAGTAGTCCATTTCTCGCTCCTTACAATTTCGTTTGGGCAACCCACATTCAGGTAAAATATTCTGCACCAAAGAAATATAATTGTTCTGTAGATAATCCCGTATGACGTCATCATAAAGAAGCTTGACGTTAGGAAGCGATTTAAGTTTACGTTCGAGGCTATAGAATCTCTTGCGCGCTATATCAAAAGAATTTCCTAACGCTGACGCGTCTGTTTTCAGTGGTAAAGCTGCAACATACTTGCCATTTGGAGCGCGGGTAATTGTGCTACAATAAAATTCTTCACAGTGTTTATCATCCACACTCCCAACGGACGAAGCAGTAACATCTTCAATCTCCCAAAACTTACGAAGATCGAAGTTATCGAAAGAACTCGCAAAGAAAGACAGAGTGTCAGTTGAAGGTTCGATAATAGGTGCTTCTCCTAGAAGTATGTAGCCGAGCATAGTCTCCAATGCATCGGGGCAACCGGGTGCGCTGGACACGGGACCGGGTCGCAATAACTTAGCGAACAACGTGACTCCAAGTAACATGTCAATATTACCTGGCACACCCCAGCTGTCATCAGCGAGAAGTTTAGGATCAATATGCTTCAATTCGGCAGTATCTATAGCACCCAGAGGAAGCTGCCCGGTTATCTGATCCAAGACTAGGGCGTCAATTCTATACCTAGGCTGCGAGCAAAACCGTGAGCTGAACGTAAGATTCACTGAGCCGCGAACGGGCTGCGATGTGCCACCAATACCACGAACGGTAGTTATTGAGTCCGTATGTATAGTTAGACCGAGCATACGGCAGCAACGCGATGTCATATAATTCTTTTGCGACCCAGGGTCCAAAAGACATCTAACCACCTCGCCCTTACCCTTGCTACCCGCCACTAACACCTTGGCAGTAGCCAGAACTTCGGTACTACGTGTGGCCTGGATTTGAGCAGAAGAATGCGTACACAACGCCACACGATCAGAGACTATTGAGAGTCTAAGTAGCCAACATACCGTCTCTAAGTGCCTATCTAAGTCAACATGTAGGAAATGCAACGGTAAGCATAATTCCTTATTGCATTTTGAGCAATCGACGCAAGCCCCTGCGCTGGCGCCTGCTAGCGTCCCAACCTCCGTTTCTGCGGCCGACCCAGCTACTTCTGATCGTGTGGCGTTGTGTACGCATTCTTCTGCTCAAATCCAGGCCACACGTAGTACCGAAGTTCTGGCTACTGCCAAGGTAAATAAAATTCGTGATAGCTCCTTCGAACTGGAAATATTTATTGACTCTTCGCATAAAGGCTGGAGTGCAGCCTGCGTATAAAGAGTGCGCAGATTACTAATCCTTTGGTTAATTAGTGAAATCAAACAACACAGTAACTTTCTTGAGTTAATGGCAGCATTCTAGTGCCTAAGTGTTTTAAAAAATAAATAAAATTTACACGTCCTTCTTAGAAAAGACAACAAGACTGCCATTACACATATCAACAAAAAGTGTGGCACTCTATACCCCCATTTTAATGATACACCTACATGGCAATCGAATAAAAAGGTATATACATTACACATACACATGTATAAAATCTAGAGAGAACACCGATGCAGACTAAGCTGGTATACTAAAGTTAATATTGAACGATAGTTAGATTCTCGATCTTCTCTTTCTTTTCGTGTGAGGTGTGGCCACCTCTGGTGTCAGAGTTAATTAAGCCGCCTCTGGGAATCCCCACAGGCCTCTGACTTGGCTAATTCAGACTTACATTATAACTATATAAGTCCAGGTTTCCTCACGATGTTTTCCTTCACCATTGCCTGTGATGTCCAAGATAAACTTAGAAAGTACATATGAATTTGAAAAATTTACATTGGTACTTGCCCGGATTCGAACCTACGACCTCAAGCACGACAGGCGAGGTCTTAGCCACTGGGCCACCACGACACTACATCAGATTCTCGATGATTTAGATTTATTAACACAACATTTGGATAACCTGTAATAAATTTGCTTACACCGAGCAAAAAAATTTGCAGAATATTTATCCTGGAGAGATGACCCAGATGCCTATGATATTTAGCCCTTACAATACCGTGGCATAACTGTTTCTTTTGAATGATTTTTCCACCTTTTGCTCTTATCGTAAGATGCCTAAAGACGATAATCTACGACAAAGCAACTGGCATAATTATCGATCCATTATTGGCCTACTCAATCATAATTCCCCTAGTTAAAACTCTTTGCTTCTGAGATAATGTTTCTCAAACCTAGTGAGATTAATTTAGTATCTCCTTCCAGAGAACCATAACTTACATGGAAAAAACTTACCGCGGCTTGGGCTATATTGTCAAGAAATGGTACAAAAGGCAAAAATGTATCTTTATGTTTATTTTATTTTTTTCATTCGAAGTCAAATTCAAATGTGTTTATTTCAAGTAGGCCATTAAGCGGCACTTTTAAACGTTAAAATTAAAATTTACGAATAATAAAAATTGGATCAGAAAAGTATTTTATTTTTTCATTTTTGTCTTTCGTACTTCGGTACAAGACAATGGTGAAATTTTTTGTCTAGTAATGACATTTATAAATATGTATAATGTCATCCTTAAGGTGGTTTTGTTTTATTCATAGTGTTGATCACTTAAATATGCATCTCAATGTCATTTATCCAAAAATGTCTATCAGAGGAATTTAACAAAGGTGCAAGTTGTGGGACATTAAATTCTTTTCACTCTTTATTAAAATTAATCTTACCAAAAATTCAAATGGAAAATGATTTCATTTGTAGATTCTTTATGGGTGTTTTTAAAATTACTTTCCCTAAGTATACTACTTGGAACCTTAATCTAGTTTTAGATTACCTTCTTCTTCAAGAAGAAGGACCTATCTAATTTCTGTTTCTAAAAAAGCTCTAAGCTTTGCTCGCGTTGTCCACGGGAAAAAGGATGCAAACGTTGTCATTGGTCAATATTGATTATGTTCAAGTAACAGAAACAGGATTAATATTACAATTAATGAAAATATGGTTATATTTCTTCGTTTACTAGAAGATATATGATATAATTAAAACTACTGCAACGATCAGTAAAAATCTTTGCTTGTTTTTACCTTTTTGGAATGACAAACATTCACAATCAATATTTTCAGCAAAAAGCCTGATTTATTAAATAGAACATTTTCCTTACTTAGAACTCCGATAAGTTATTTGAATTGTTTTTCTCAGATAAAAGAGTTTCTTTAAAATTCCACACACAACCTGTACCTACCAGTTCAGTCCATCAGATGCTGGATCAAACAAACCCTTAGTGATAGTGGTGCGGATGTGAATACATTCACTGCCTCCAGCAGTAGACATGTATCCACGCCAGTGGCGAATAGTCTCTAAATAACAGTTGGCGATAGATCATCGGAGTTCTAAGTAAGGAAAATGTTCTATTTAATAAATCAGGCTTTTTGCTGAAAATATTGATTGTGAATGTTTGTCATTCCAAAAAGGTAAAAACAAGCAAAGATTTTTACTGATCGTTGCAGTAGTTTTAATTATATCATATATCTTCTAGAAAACGAAGAAATATAACCATATTTTCATTAATTGTAATATTAATCCTGTTTCTGTTACTTGAACATAATCAATATTGACCAATGACAACGTTTGCATCCTTTTTCCCGTGGACAACGCGAGCAAAGCTTAGAGCTTTTTTAGAAACAGAAATTAGATAGGTCCTTCTTCTTGAAGAAGAAGAAGGTAATCTAAAACTAGATTAAGGTTCCAAGTAGTATACTTAGGGAAAGTAATTTTAAAAACACCCATAAAGAATCTACAAATGAAATCATTTTCCATTTGAATTTTTGGTAAGATTAATTTTAATAAAGAGTGAAAAGAATTTAATGTCCCACAACTTGCACCTTTGTTAAATTCCTCTGATAGACATTTTTGGATAAATGACATTGAGATGCATATTTAAGTGATCAACACTATGAATAAAACAAAACCACCTTAAGGATGACATTATACATATTTATAAATGTCATTACTAGACAAAAAATTTCACCATTGTCTTGTACCGAAGTACGAAAGACAAAAATGAAAAAATAAAATACTTTTCTGATCCAATTTTTATTATTTGTAAATTTTAATTTTAACGTTTAAAAGTGCCGCTTAATGGCCTACTTGAAATAAACACATTTGAATTTGACTTCGAATGAAAAAAATAAAATAAACATAAAGATACATTTTTGCCTTTTGTACCATTTCTTGACAATATAGCCCAAGCCGCGGTAAGTTTTTTCCATGTAAGTTATGGTTCTCTGGAAGGAGATACTAAATTAATCTCACTAGGTTTGAGAAACATTATCTCAGAAGCAAAGAGTTTTAACTAGGGGAATTATGATTGAGTAGGCCAATAATGGATCGATAATTATGCCAGTTGCTTTGTCGTAGATTATCGTCTTTAGGCATCTTACGATAAGAGCAAAAGGTGGAAAAATCATTCAAAAGAAACAGTTATGCCACGGTATTGTAAGGGCTAAATATCATAGGCATCTGGGTCATCTCTCCAGGATAAATATTCTGCAAATTTTTTTGCTCGGTGTAAGCAAATTTATTACAGGTTATCCAAATGTTGTGTTAATAAATCTAAATCATCGAGAATCTGATGTAGTGTCGTGGTGGCCCAGTGGCTAAGACCTCGCCTGTCGTGCTTGAGGTCGTAGGTTCGAATCCGGGCAAGTACCAATGTAAATTTTTCAAATTCATATGTACTTTCTAAGTTTATCTTGGACATCACAGGCAATGGTGAAGGAAAACATCGTGAGGAAACCTGGACTTATATAGTTATAATGTAAGTCTGAATTAGCCAAGTCAGAGGCCTGTGGGGATTCCCAGAGGCGGCTTAATTAACTCTGACACCAGAGGTGGCCACACCTCACACGAAAAGAAAGAGAAGATCGAGAATCTAACTATCGTTCAATATTAACTTTAGTATACCAGCTTAGTCTGCATCGGTGTTCTCTCTAGATTTTATACATGTGTATGTGTAATGTATATACCTTTTTATTCGATTGCCATGTAGGTGTATCATTAAAATGGGGGTATAGAGTGCCACACTTTTTGTTGATATGTGTAATGGCAGTCTTGTTGTCTTTTCTAAGAAGGACGTGTAAATTTTATTTATTTTTTAAAACACTTAGGCACTAGAATGCTGCCATTAACTCAAGAAAGTTACTGTGTTGTTTGATTTCACTAATTAACCAAAGGATTAGTAATCTGCGCACTCTTTATACGCAGGCTGCACTCCAGCCTTTATGCGAAGAGTCAATAAATATTTCCAGTTCGAAGGAGCTATCACGAATTTTATTTCTAAAAGATATTTGATTCCACCTAAGGACTTATGGATATGTTTGCCTTATGGTTGGTTGTCATCAGACTTCAAAATTGACAAATATTTCTCCCGTTCTAATCATTTAGTATATGCCCCATCCATACGCTATGGCTGGACATGCAGCTGTTAATGTAACGATTAGTTTTGAAATGTCTCGGTTAGGGACGTTATATTTGCAGCTATATTTACAGAATGGTTTCTTTATTCTCTTAACTTTATAGTCAAGTAATTGCAGAAACATACATAGTGAGGTGATAAGAAATCCTAAGAATTTGCGGTTACGGTTTGGTATAAATGAACTTTTTTCTAAATTGATTACTAAACTTAATCTATCGAATGTTTGTATTATGAAATATGATTTTGTTTGCTCCATGTAAAATGCTGGTATTCAGCTGAACCCGGTTAGACTGGAAGCCAACCCCAACATACGAATAGTTGGGCAAAGGCAAGACAGATTGCTTTGTACTGAATTTATGTCTTAAGGCAGGAAACTTAAGTATATCCTATACAAATGGCATCTTATAATACTACTTTATGACCATGACGTCTGAAATGAGACAGAACTGGTTTGAGTAAATTAGTAAACACTAGGACTGGACCTAGTCTGGCACCCGCCAGACTAAGTACATATTAGCCATTATGAATTGTTGAGTTGGTAAGAACTTATTAAGGATAATATAATTTTAGGATAAATAACCTATAATTTTATGTGTTAAAAAAGTCGGTGAGATAAACTGTTGATGTAGATCAGAACATTTACAAATTTCTCTAAATCGATAAGTTTTGAAATAGCCAATCCCATTTCTCCATAAGGAGATGGTGGGTAATTGGGTTCAGGTTTCTAAACCATTTGCCCAATAAATGGTATTTTATAACCATTAACGTAAGATTATATGACAGGATCATCTGTTGACAACTGCCAATATTTAACCAAATGTTTAATTGTACCTGCGGGGTTTACTTTCAACGGCAGTTCCTCTCGTCGTACCTTACTTCTTGCTGACTCCCGTTTATCGGCTGCGCTGAGTAGTGGGTATCTTATTGGTTTGGTTCACCTCGCCGTTGATGTCGGTGGCTGTTGGTGTCGATTCGTAGCAGATTATCCAGTTAGCTTGTTAAATTTGCTAGGCCACGGATCCCCATGCCAAACTGTTTTTGTTGATTCTGCGTGTTTGGCCGATACCGACAGTATTGACATGACTTCAGGATAAAGTTTTGTAGCACGAACTAACGTGAAGTTCTCCGGCACAAGGTTTTCAGTTTTCTGAAAATATTTGTCCATTAATTGTCCAAACCATTGAGTACATTTTTCCTCCCAAGTTTCAGAGACTTCTTGTGGTATATTTTTTCCGAGTGTAGGATCCATATTCTTTGCTTCACCAAGGATTTTGAGAATCTCTGAAGTAATGTCAGTTGTGGAAGTTTCAATAACCTTCCAGACGTCACTTGGAGTCTGATTGATTTTACAACAATGGCGGTATTTCTCACGCATCTTGTTCGGTATTGACGACAGATATTTCATCAATAATAGTTTCGAACTATGGTTTTCATCATATTATTATGCATCACGTGAACTCAAGATTGCAAGGTGGACTTTTTGGTGGTGAGAAAACAAAATGGCGGTTACTTTCAGGATAGTATCACGTACTACCTCGTTAAGAAAGTAGGTATTTAATTCTTGTATTTCTGGATAACATCACGTGTTACCTCGTTAAGAAATACTATTTTTGTTATCAGAATAACATCGAGTGTTATTTCATTAAGGTAACAACGTATAGGAAGTAAGTAATCAGTAAACACTATGATAGTAAAAGCACGTGGATACGGCGGGTACTTATGTTTTTCTTGAAATTATTTTCGTATCGTTGGTTCTTACGCCTCAGATAATCTTCACCATCGTGTTTTCTTTTTCCCATGATCTTTTTCGCCGTATTTAAAGTATAGAATTTGAGAAAAAAAATAAAAAAATAGTTGTAGCAATGCAACACACGAAGAACGAATGACGCGACCATTGACAGATGACATAGGCTCAGCCATAGACTATCAAACAACCATTTCTATTTTTTTTTTTAGTCTTTGAACTGTGTGGCAATGCAGTACTCTGGGGACCGTACTACAATGTGTATTAAATCTCAAGGATGCAGCATTGAAGTATAATTTATCGAAACCTTGTTCAATATTAGCGGGTGTCGTTCCGAACGACTTCAATGAGAACAGTTGATTTAGATAATTAGTGGCGAGCGCGCGAGTATCCAGGTACTTTGCGATAAGCGCATCCCAGACCACGCGGTAATTATCGCCAGAAGGTACAATACCTACTGCCACATTCCTAGCCTTTCCCTTTAGACAACTCAACAGATAATGAATGCGATCAGAATCTGATAAATCTGCGTTCGTATGTATAATACGTTTGAAAGTCTCATAAAAGAACGGAAAGCTCTGAATATCACCGTCAAAGGCAGGCAGCTCAATTTTAGGTACCTTTATATGATGAGAATTAGGGCTCACTGTCGGGCTAGGTTCCTTGGAAACAGTTGATTCAGTTAATGAAGCTAAAGTAAATTTTATCTCGCCGACCAACTCATCAAATGAATGTAAGGCACTATAGCTTACTTCGCACTTTGGATCCAATGTCAATTTTAACATATTTATCTCGTCCATTATCTCATTGAATTCGCTACGTTGGCCGTCAATTTGTTTAGCCTGAGCAATAAAAGAATTACGTAATCTTTCTGTTGTTAAAGATTCTGTTGAATCCAAAATCCTTTGAACCCGCGCGAAATACGAGTCGCGTTTACTTTCCAACAATCTAAGTTTAACCTTGTCCGTCATGGTGAACAGAAGTTAAAATATGGAAACAAAAAAAACAACAATTTAAATTTTTCTTTTACGGAACCCGCGTTAGTGAAATTAGTGGTCCAATCAAACTTATAACTCAACGAAAGATTTTACAACTTACGTAAACAATAGTACGGAACGAACCGTACACGCGAACCCTAACAATAATATATTGTAAGGTGAAAAAAAATATAAAGCGTACAAAGTTTGAATAACGTACAAAGTTTGAACCGCGTACAAGTAACAAAGTCTAATACAAATAAAATAGTAAGCACGCGAAATACCTTATGAACGTACCCATCTACCTATATTTATGATTAGCTTAGAGATACCTACAACCCGATAATTAACATTTATAACGGATGCGAAGCGATATATTTTTTTCCCTTGTAGTATTCTATTTATATGAGATTAACTTACTCAATACATAGAATATGTACAGATTCTTAACCAACAATAAGTTAAGTGTGAAACTTAGAAACAAGTATAGTACTTATTTCCGTAAGCGATGCGATTGTGTTCGTAACGAAATACCTTCGTAAAACACAATAAAATTCCTAACAAGTAAATACGCAGATGACCGTTCGAAGTAAATTATCTAGTAAGTACTACGCTTACAAGTTAGGTGCGGGTGTGATATGTATAAATATACGGTTGTTTCCTATGAGGAGAACTAAACGCGTAAAGTTTATACAAATCTGTTATTTTACCTGAAGGTTCCTATCAAAAGATCAAGTTACCTTACAAAATAAAATAACACGCGACGCAATGATAATCTGGTTAATTGCAATAATTAATCAAATGCGGTTGAGTCTAAAATTATAAAGAATACCTACTCGTGCAATACGAGTATAGTAGGCATTTACTTAATGAACCAACAGTAGTAGTGTATCGTAAAATAATCAATGTCATTCATTCTGCAAATCTCGACTAGAAAAAATATACAAAAGTTTCCAATGCGTAAATAAAAATTAACCGTACGATAACAAGAACTGGAATATTCCACAGTCACGTAGGCCAACTTGAACGAATGTTTTAACAGACTACCCACAATTTTCAAACACGAACAAAAAAATATGTAATTACGCCGAAAATTAACTGATTTATTAAATAAACTTATTTAGCGATATGAATCAACGTTGATATTCAATTAAATGTATTTTTCGGAGTTTCAATTAGTGAAATTAAAGATTTACGTTAACAATTAATTTGCCGGTAGAAAGTACTACACGCCAGGCAGCCAGCCTTATTCCCAACGCAATAGAGGCGAGAATTGTGTGATGATCTGCAATTAATATGGCAATTTCCTAAACTTTTTGCTTAAATTTAGACTTTTAGGACTTAGAATTAGGCTGTAAATAGGCCCAAATTTAATTTAACCAGTTCGAAGGACCAAAATGATTGAATTTAGACTTTTAGGACTTAAAATTAGGCTGTAAATAGGCCCAAATTTAATTTATCCAGTTCGAAGGACCAAAATGGTGCGTATAACCTCTAGAAGACTACTAGTAAAATCACACGCGATTGAACCTAAATTATTAGAGTAATCTAGGCTATAATTGCTGATTCAGCAGTGCTAAATTGAAGGAGAAAAGTATGCAGATGAGACGAAAGGCAATGGATAAAGTTCAATTTACTAATTATGCCACATACCTTTGAAACAGCGATTCCCATGCAGATGCAGATGCCACGTTCGAGAAGTTCAGCTCACAGACTTGGTACACTATGCTGGCCAGCGGTACACAACACAGTAGGTCCAGGTAATACAGATAACACTTTCCATGTAGGTTCAATTAAGAGTTTTGGGCGAGAGGGTGACTTAGTGCGCGCACCTCCGCCCTGGTTGGTAAGAGACTGACGATTATCGCCTGCGGCCGTGGGGTGGTGGCGGCGTAAAAAGACCGTAGCGGCACGGCGTGGAATACCACCAAAACAACGATAGGTGACACTAATTTAATAAATTGGAACTAGTATACCAATGCCTTTCAGTCGCCCTATGGTGATGTAATAAAATATGAACTATAAATTAGGAAGCGTAACCAGTTATCTCAGCTTAATTTTGAAGTAGAACACGAAAGAAGCTTATTCAAAATAAATTAACGTCGCAAACGCTGGCCGGAATAAATTTTAGAAAATCAAAGAAAGGGGTTTATGAAAAAAATATTGAGACAAACTTTTCTGATTTTATTCTTAATTATAATGGATTTGATCAGTTTGGTCTTGATTCAAATCGCTTAGCGTCAAAACCAAAACTGATGAAAACTCTGATTGCTTTTTAAATGAAGTCCTATCAAAAACACTGATGACTTTAAATTATGTCTATTATCAAAACTCATCTGCTGTTAAAAGTTCAAAGCTTTGATGTCTTTATTAACTTTTTCTTTCAATATTTACTTAGCAAATTGCTTTAAGGTTTTTCTGTATGTATTTGTAAAAGGTCTCTTAATAGGTAAAGGATAAATTGAATAAATAAATAATTATTGTGTTATGCATGAAAAAGCAAAATATGTTTTATTATTATATAAATAAAATAATTTGTGGATCATAATCTTATTCCGTTGCTTTGTAAATTTTAATGTTGTTATATTTTTTATGTACTGATACTAAGTGTAAATTATTTCATCACCACTGCTCTCAAAACGGTGAAGGAAAACATCGTGAGGAAAGCGGTATTTCCTATAACGAAGACATGTGACATCCACCAATAGGCAATGGGCCCGCGTGGTGGATTAAGGCCTATTCCCTCTCTCGCAGAGAGAAGGCCTGTGTCCCAGCAGTGGGAACATTAAAAGGCTGATGATGATGATGATGATGATGACCAAGTATAGCTCATCTCTTTATATGGCTAGTACTGTCCCATTATTTGGGATCAGATCGCCTTATCAGTTTTCACCAGACGGTTTTGTGTTGGGTCATCGAGATATCTCAGTTTTCAGCCATCAGGTCGTTGTTTACGACGGATATTCAGGGGTCTTCTCCACGTTTTTTCAGACCGGTGTGGATGCTCCGGGCTTGGCTGATCATTTGAGCTTGAGGTCTACCCATACCAATTCAGCCGTATAGGCCTAGTTCCTCACCTCTAAATTATCGCAGAATTAATGTGACAAATTATTATTATTGCTGTGATTGGCTGTTGAAAGTTCATTCAACCAATCACAGCTAATTGTATTAAATTTTTCACTTTAATTTAATATAATTTGTATTGATAAACATCACAAGTAATGACTTTGATTTAACATTGAATATTAAAGTGATTTAGAAATCAATCGATAAGATTTATATCAATTGGATTATGTTACAGATAAATGCACTTTTTATCATTTTATTAAATTTATCATGATATGCGGTGAAGTCACGGAGAGTATGGCCACAGATAATATAATATTAGCATACGGATGCCTGCTGGTTGTGTCCGTCCCAACCAATAGATGGCGTTAGCAGTGACTTTCAAGTAAAAGGGTTTATCAATTCGTGAAAAAAAAAATGTTATATACTTCGACGACTTGTTTTATAATATTTACTTGCACTTTTTTACAGTTTCATTAAACCAAAATGTGTTACAATACAAAATTAAAAAATCTGTTGGAACAGGTCAAAAAAATTAAACAGCGCTATCTATTGGAATGGATATTCAATGATCCGTTTAAATAATCTTCGATATGTGATTTAGGAGCCAAATATTCCATAATTTCGTGCCTAAGAGAGTTGATTAAACAAGAGCATAAAATTTAGAGATTCTTGCTCTTGTTGCTCCAGATGATTTTCTTGGTATTTAGCCATCATGCGAAACGACTTCTTCCATAATCCACTTTTAATTGTTTTATTCATTTTTCACTTAATAAATGCTATAATCAAGATCACAACAAATCACCAAAAATTGATGTTGACATTGGTATAACATTCCCATATAAAAAAATTGCCAAATAATTCAAGTGTCTACTTTCGTTTGCCAGACTCTACTACAATTGCTTCTGCCGCCGAATTATATTGTTAGTCTTGATCAGTTTTGGACTTGAATTTATATTTCTATTCTATTCTATATTTTTAATGGCAAGCAAACCCGATGTCGACCATTCTACCAATGTCAAAGTTAAAAGGAAGAGCAAGAATTTTTCTTGTGCAATTTACTGTAGTTCCACTATCGGTCAAAAGATGGCGCTGACCTAAAACTGCAATATTCTACACCGCAGTATTAAAAATTTCTGACGAATATAGGCCTAACCTGAGTATGATAAATTCATACTTAATCAATACCTATCCAAACTTGATATTATAAATGCGAAAATAACGCTGTATGTCTGTCAGTTATCTTTTCACCTATTAACGGCTAAACGGATTTAGATTAAATTTGGCTTAGAACTTGGATTAGAAAATAGACCTTTTTATCCCGGTAAGAAGTTTCCTTGGGATGATAAAACACTTTTCATGTGTGCAAAACCACGGTCAAAAGTTAGTAGACATAATCTCCATCCCATATACACCGTAGCTTCACAATCATACTACCGTATTGTTTTATGATAAGAATCTTAATTAATAGACCATGTCAAGGTTTGGCATCGGTCAACAACCCGAAGTTACTTATACCTAATCACCTACCTACTAATATTATCTAAATATCTTCGTTAATAATTAGATAAGATTACCTGGCATACTCGTAATTATTATAAAAATAATGCTTCCAACATTTTCATATGACTTCCGATTTTGATTTCAGCAGTTAATCATTAAAAAAGTCCGTATAAAAAATCTGTGATGTAAAAATTTCTGTGATAGAATAAAAATGTTTTCTAAAGTAATTTTAAATTTAGTTTTAGTTAATTTAGTGTTAATTGGTTTAGTTAAAGGCCACATTAATTTGCCCGTACCAAATGAAGCGCTGGATCAGGCACTATATGAAGAAGTGTTGAATACAGAACAATGTCTAGAACAAATTCGTATTATAAGAAATAATACTTTCCTCGCCATGTTTTGTAAGTATGATTTTTATTTTAAAGCACTTGAGACTTCAGCTTGCGACGATAGGCAAAAAGTAAACCAAGAGCTAAAAGAATTGTTATGTCTGTAAATTTGTTTTATTTCTGCAGAATATCAGAAACTAATTCATTTTCTCCTTGGGCAAAATCAATAGGAGTTCAATTCTAAATCTGAAAATCTACTAATTTTGATTATTTCAAAGGAAATACAAAACAAAAAATAAGTAAATTCTGTAAATAAAAACTTTAATAAATTAGTTTGGTTGGAATGTTATGACATAGGACTTAATAAAATATATTGAAAATTTTATACTAAGTAAAAGTTCATATTTATGACACAGTCGCTGATGCTGGAATCAGGGTTCCAAGAGGTTTCTTAGAAGGCAACACATTAGACATGGGCAACTATCACCAATGCATCGGTTTCAACCAGCCAATTGGATCAGATAATGAACTTCAGGGGAAATACTGTATGATACGTGTACCGTTGGACCAAAGTTTCGATTTTCCATGGGAGATGCCCGAAACTTAAAGTTTTAATCCAAAACTACTACGTATGGATGGCGAGACAATGAAGGCTTTAAAAGAATTGAAGGCTATGAGAACAGGGATGCATGCGATGGCAGGAGTTGTTGGTGACCGGTAATTTTCTTGTTAACTCTGAAGTCGCTACTATAGCTTACGTTTATGTAATAAAATTTATAAACTACCCGCGATAGCAATTATTGAAATTCTAAAATGTTTGGCATTGAGCACGTGCCATTTTGATAGTACATGTCAATCCCATACCTACATGTTCTTGTGCATGCACTTACTTTACATTTGTTTAAACCAGTATCGTTATTGAATGCCACTTTGTCTAGGGACTTTTGTCTGATGTTTTTTGATTTCGATACAACTGACGCCATAGGCTACAACATATCTACTGCAACGTCATTTGATGCAGCTTTAGTGGCAACATAATTGTTGACGATAATCATTTGTTTTGTATTTCTAGAACCACAATAGAGAACCCCCTCGCCGCACTTACTTTCAGACTAGCCGTCTGCATTCCTAAGCCTTGTACTACTGAACAAGCTATAAATTCTTTCTTATTTAATATATCTGCGGCAGGCTTTCAATACACTGATGATTTCTGTCGTCTGCCTGATGATAAGCCTTGGGTACCAGGCGATACTGCAGCCATGTAAGTAAAATAAAGATTATAAATGGTACGTTAAAAACACTCAGAAGTCAATTAAGTATATTTTTTGAATTTTGCAGTGTGGTCTTCTCTTTTATTGTATTGATAACTATACTGAGTACAACATATGATGTATGGCAAACGTGTATTGTGAAAAGAGGTAAGTCCTTTTCATTACATTTATTTATATCCGTCTAATTTATTTAAGTACTTATCTAACTTTATATAACTTGTGTTTAGATGGAATATTTCTTTTTTTATATTGTTACTTGGGTTTTGGTGCAATTCTTACTTCTTCCAGTCTTTCCTGTCAAACGTCTTGTTATCATTTACTTCATTTTCTTTCATGTCATTCCTCACACAGTCTGGATAAACTGTGAGGAATGAAAACATAGATATTTTCTTTTTTTTTCTCTATCTCCAATATTTCCTTTTGCATTAAAATAAATAAAATTTTCATCATGATCGAAAACTGTGTCATTGTTAAAATCAATTTCTATTTCAGATCCCAAAACAATAAGCGCAGTCGGCAGAATGTTTTCAGTATATACCAATGGTCGTCGTGTCATGAACTTCCAGTCGAGTCCTAACAGTATAGAGTGTTTAGATGGCATCCGAGCATTAGCCATGATGTGGGTGGTTCTAGGCCATTCGTTTTCATCAGAACCAAATTGGATAAATCCCATTGATACATTTTTGGTAAGCCAACATTTAAAAGCAATTCTGATATTAATTAATCTGCTCTGATTGTATCATGATATAATTGTAAAATGATCATGTAAAGATTGATAAAAGAGTTAAGGGGGTAGATAATTCCCTTACCTTCTAACTTAAAAAAACGCTTGTTTAAGACTGTGCAATCTACTTCAGGCCCTTACTCCGCTTTAGTGCCGTAAAACGAATACTTTCTAAAGCATACTGCTTAGACGGCAAGATTAAAAGGTTTGAAAAATATATGTATTTATTATTGACTCATGTACATTATTTGTGAAACATGGTTGATTCGTATAACTAACACTTTTGCTTTAAAAAAAATAATTAATAACAGCATACTTTTTTGCTTATTTTGCATACTCCTCCAAAACGACTCGGATGTTTGAAAATATTATTATACAAAAACATTGATGGTTAGAATTTCTCCTTAACCTACATGGTATATGTAAATAAAAAATATTTTGCAAATAAAACTGTCCAAAAGGAGATGCAATATTGATATTCCGGCAACGAGCGGGCGCACGGACAGTACTGCGTTAACATTGGCGAATATATAAGCCGCGTTCAAAGTAGATCTTTGATTTTAATCAGTGTTGTTTACGAAAAAGCAGCGACAAAACCTATCAGAGAGATCTAAGAGCCCGAGCCAGTCCTTTTGGGTCCAAGACAAAGTGAAATTATATCGGCGATAATGATCATCGAGATGTCAAAATATTTGGAGTTGATCTCGTATCATTGTTTTGGAGGATTTTTTTTTTAAATAAAGGAGACAAATCCTTTGTTTATGGGTGATGAGTTCATTAACTTCTAGAAAAAGTTGTACTCTTAACGATTCATTTCCTTATCTCCAGTGGATAACTTCCTGGCAAGCCTTGTGGGTGATATCAGCGACTTTAACAGTGGATACGTTTTTCATGTTGAGCGGTTTTCTCGTGGTTTATACTACTGTTGGAAAATTTAATTCAAGTAAGTATAGTACATTATGGTACAAGTGTGTTATGTTGGTGATTACCGCTGAGGCGCCATTGAGACCCGAGCCGTTAGGTGAGGGTCTTAAGAGAGCCGAGGACGGTAATCATCAATACACACGTGTATCATACGACGTTTTTCAACACACTTGTGAAGAAAATAATACTAAAAAATCATTTCCAACAGTGAAAACGAGTTGTGAATTTTTTTTCGCAATGGCGGGCAAAATTAATCAGTTTTCCTATGCGCGCGCATCTGACAATGGCGATCGGCCATAGACTAAAAATAATAAGTTATCTTTTTTTTGGCTTTTCGCGAATAGCGTTTTAGCCACGTACAAAATGGGGAATTTCAAGTTTTCTTTATTACAGACAAAAACAAAAGTTATATTTAAGTGAAAGTTTTATTTATTAAACACGTACAAGTTGAAATTATCTATTTAAATACGAAGTTGCATGAAATGTATTGCATTTGTACTATTGAGCACGATCTTTTTTGTATCGAAACTTTTTTAAGAACAAAGTAACTCAACCAATAAATTAAAAAATATCTCTTTATCTCACTTGTGAATAATAGTAATGAAAAAGTCACAGTTTGATAACAGGTGTCATTATGTGCCTAGTTGCGGTGAAATTAGAGCCACTTTATGAGCAAGTGTGTTGAAAAATATATTATAAACATCATGACGACATTCAACGAGATGGCAATTCATGTCTCTAAACTAAAACTATCCATGCTTAAGTATGTCTCGGGCTGGCTATTTTTTAAGAAGTTTTATGTTCTATTATTTTAAGCTGTTTTTCTTTCTTTTCTTTTAATTGCCGCAGTAAAATGATAAACCTTAAGGGAAACTAGCAATATCGTAGCTGGTCTTAAAACTGCTCCAGGCAGTCTAAAAATGGATACCTACAAATTCGTATTGCGGTCATCGAAAAGCAAAACTGACTAAACCACGACCGCGCGGCTTATACGAAAAAATATAAAATTACTTTTCACGAAGATAAACGGACGTAATTAATAATAATCGTAAATTTTGCTTTAAAAAAGATAAAAAATCGGGCGATATTTATCGTTTTGGCTTAAACAAAAAATTCCTATGTTTAGGCCAATAATTGTTTTATCAGTGACCACATGGATTTATTTTTATCGCTTACTGACTTCAATAATTGTTTCTATCAGATTTATTATTTCGTTAACATTATATCAATGTAGGGCATTACGTAGAAATGTTTAAGATTGATTAATTACATCACATCATCATTTTAGTATGATCACAATCTTACTAAAATGACAAATATATTTGATGATAAATATATTAAAATGAAGATTTGATATTTTAAAATTATTTTTATACTTATGATCTTATTTGGAATCTGAAGTAATTTCGTGATTTTTGCACGCGTATAGTCAAGGCGTATAGTACAAGCACACTTCTATTTTTAAAGCGTAGTGTTCCAATTAATATTTATTTTATAATTCCAGAACAACTCCTCAAAAACATTCACTTGTTTTGGCTGAACCGACTCCTGCGCATGTTCCCACTTCTGGCCGCAGCTGCTTTGCTGGAAGCGTCCTATCTCAACCGTGTGGCCGATGGGCCTATATGGACAACGGTGGTGGGCCATGTTCATAGGTGTAGGACCTCGTGGTGGTCTACATTGCTGCACATACAGAACTATATGAATCCTACGAATACGGTTAGCTTGATATGCTTTTTAAGGCACGCTACTTTTTATGTATAATTTAAAAGTAGAACTGAATCTGTGTGATTTATTTGACTGATAAGATTTGTTGAATTAGAACAGGCCACATTCTTAAACTTCAGAATGGTTTAAATAAGAAGTACGTTTTTGGGACAAGGTGGTGACCCTTTAACATAATACAAATCCTGAAAGTCCAAATCAACAGTAGTGATCACCAAGCGATGAGAATCGACGAGGCTCGGCGAAATGATTCAACTATATATGATATTCTTTTTGGTATTCTTTTTTTTTCAATTTTATTGTAGTAATGCACAGTTTTGAGTTTTGACGTCTCTACAATTTTATTATATGTATAGATCGGCCGTTCGCTCCGAATGTGTACTTGCCTACGCCGTAGCAGCAATTTCTTTTTATCGATGTAGAATGCAATCATGAAGTCAAATTGTCCCTCACCCCAGTCGCTTTTGCAAATAACAGCTAAAAACAAAACAAACGATGTATTATCCTTTTTTCAGTGTATCGGCCAAACGTGGTACCTAGCCATAGACGTCCAACTACATATCTTGTCACCAATCCTTCTATTCTGGGTTCTTATGGGCAATAAAAGGATAGCATGGGCAGCGTTACTCACTGGCATGCTCGGTATCCTGGTGGCTTCCACCACTTACAACTTCATCATGGAATTTCCGTCTACTATGATGGCGTACGTATTATTGTTAATGGTAATGTGTATAATCCGGTATTACAAACAGACATGCATACATAAACTCACGCCGTTTTTCCATAGGGATAGGCAGAAACTACAGACCCCCACCTGCTACGATCCTTACATACTTATTTTGCTTCACTCACATTCATACATCAAGTCATATACACACACCGGCTATGAGTACTGCACACCTGGCCTTTCTGAAGAAATAAGGTCTATGTATGTCTTTCTAAGGCGTCCCCTCCCCGCGTTTCCATTCACGTCTGCCTTGTAAATACCTTAGTGTTAGTCGCCTTTCATTCAACCTCTCAACATGGCCAAACCATCATAACATGCACTTTTGATATTTTACAAAATATAGTTGCCAACTGTAACTGTAGTGACATAATAAAAAATCATCGGGCGGAGGATTATTGTGAAAACAGAATGTTTTTTTTCTTCTTCTAGCTCTACAGGAATGCTACGGACCATCTGCCTTTGTCTCTTGCTACACTCACATTTCACGCCCTTTTCTTTTATATCCTTTCATACCAATCCATTCCCAGGAATCGCAATGTTAACAATATTTTCTTATTTCCAGTCGTCCAGAACAAATGATGTACTACTCGACCAACTATTACACGAACACTTTAACTCGAGCTTCTCCATTCTTCGTTGGTATGGTTTTTGGGTACATCGTTAAAACAAAGAAGCTGGTTATGTCAAAGGTACGTTGAAAACACAATGTTCTTTGTTTTTTTCTTGTACAACACGAACAAGAAATATAGATCAAGAATATAGATCATCATCATTGGCAGATTTCTGTTCTTAAAGTGAAACGACCCAGGGTGCTCTTTTTTATTTTTTTTTATTCATTGTATTCTCGCGTTTGACCACTATCTCGCCTAATGCTCAGTGATGATATGGTCGAAGGTGGAGCACGCTTGCCTAGAAGTAAAGTATTCACTCTTGACTTGAAGACCCCTAGGTTGTAGCTATCAGGAAACAAGGACGCCGGCAGGGAATTCCACTCCTTAGCTGTACGCACAATGAAAGTATTTTCAAAACGCTTTGTGCGTATGGGTGGGATATCCACCATGTACCGATGGCACATTGCCGTACGTCTTGTAGTCCGATAATGTAAAGGGCTAGGTGGAGGTTGCTCAGGTTTCTTCACGTGTAATTTTATCAGGGTTTCTTCAGAAAGACCTCCAGTGTCGAAACGCAAATCCTGATAAAACAACACGTGAGCCTGTGTTTATGATTTCTTGAATGAAGATAACGTAGCTTAATAAAGAGTGATGTCTTTTAAATCCTGTGTGATTGCTAGATAATTTAATCAATCACACGTTTTTGCGATAATTGTGAAAGTAATTAATTGCAGTCCAAAATATTTTTAACGCTTATTTTATTAATGAATATGACGTCAATAAATTTTCTTAACAGATAACATTATTTGGTATTTTTGAACAATCTATCTCAGCATCGAGTAGGGATAGACTGGCAACAATGAAATCATCATTACTACAAATGTAAACTAAGAATCGCATCCAGATTGAAGATATAATAAATAGCTTTTCACCGCAGCTTCGCTTCTGTGGTCACAGGAACCGTGCATATTTTTCGGGTAGCCTATGAAACTCAGCAATTGCACGAGGCCCCAGCGCTAAGAAAGAAAATTTGGTTTAAAGAAATACTACTAGATGGCGCGATATTTGTTATTTGTTTTCTATTTGTTATTGAAATGTGCGTAAAATTAACATTTTCTGGTATTGAACATAAATATTGTATTTTCTTGTTTAATCAACTGTCCTAAGTACAAATGTATGGAATATTATTGGCTCTTAATTCGCATTTCAAAGATTATTTGAAAGGATGATTTAAAATTGATGCCAATAGATGGCGTGGTTTTAAATTTCTGAGGCATTCAAGATGGCGCGATATTTGTTATTTGTTTTCTATTTGTTATTGAATTGTGCGTAAAATTAACATTTTCTGGTATTGAACATAATGTTCAATGTTCTTGTTTAATCAACTGTCCTAAGTACAAATGTATGGAATATTATTGGCTCTTAACTCGCATTTGAAAGATTATTTGAAAGGATCATTTAAAATTGATGCCAATAGATTGCGAGGTTTTAAATTTCTGAGGCATTCCACTCGATTGTTTAAATTTGTATTGTAACACATTTTGATGCAATGAAACTATAAAAACGTGCAAAAAAATACTATAAAACAAATCGTCACTGTGTTTAAAGACAAACATTTTCACGAACCGAGTAAACCCTTTTAATTGCAAGTCGCTACTAACACCATATATCTATCGCCGTGGAACGGGACCGAACGCGATCGATGTACAAAAAATAATCAGTTTAATCAGACGAAAAACACTAGTTACGTCGGCACGGTTTCTTTGTATGGGATGAGGCATCTGTTTGCTAGTATTATACTATCTGTGGCAATTTTATCCTAGGTACATCCAGAGATTAGCTTTAAAACATATAATTGTTCCTGTTTATAATATTAATCAAGAGAACATATCTCGATTTATCCACAGATAGCGACAGCATGCTACTGGCTCACAGCCTTTGCTCTGTCAACGTTCGTCGTGTACACCAACTATCCCATCGGACAGTCTGACTGGGACAATCAACTGTATGATAATCTGTACAATTCTTTCGTCAGACCTTTATGGGCACTCTTCCTTGGAAGTATGGTGCTCGCATGTGTGAACGGTTATGGTGGTAAGTAGAAATCAGAATCTTATAAGTTACACAGATACCTAAAGGGGTAAAACATTCCTCACCAAGGTTAATTGGGAGGTATACTTGATATGGTATCAGAATGTATCACATATCTGTATACTGGAGTCCAAACAGCTGTAACCTCGGAACATCACGTAGAATAGAATGTACTTTATTGTAAACCAAAAAAAAGAGTGAGCCGCTCTCCAGCAAGATGAACCGACAACCTTAAAAACGTAGCTGGGGCAGTCTTCATGCTCATTATCTTTATTATCATGTATCGGCCGAGAGACGTCCACTGCTGGACATAGACCTCACCTAAGCGTCGCCACATTAACCGGACTCGTGCGTCCCGTATCCAGCGGATTCCCATAAACATCACCTGGTCATCGGTCCACCTGGTGGGAGGCCTATCCAACGCAACGTTTTCAGGTTCGCACTCGCCACTCCAGACCTTTTCTGCCCCATCGGCCATCCGTTCTACGAGCAATGTGCCATGCTCACTGCTACTTAAGTGAGGCAATTCTTCAGGCTATGTCGGTAACCCTGGTTCTCTTGCTGATCTCTACATATCCGATTCGATCACGCAATAGATACTCCGAGCATAGCCCTCACCATTACCCTTTGTGTAAGCTTTCTGATAAGGCCCATTTTGAGCGACCACGTCTCAGCGCTTGAAGTATGGCTATCCCCAGCTGTAGAGATTAATAAGAATATCAAAATCTACTATTTGGATTGCTAACGATTGCAGCCGTGCAGACGCAGCAATTCCCTTCTCTGTATTTTCTACTATTTTGGCCCAGTCTATAACTACGTCAAGTCAACTGTGGACAGTCTGCAGTGCTCGTATTCAACCACCACAATGCCTTATCTGTAATATCATGATTATATTTCAGGTCCTATTAACTGGTTCCTATCACTGAAAGTATGGAAGCTGCAGTCCAGAATGTCTTACGGGATATATTTGTTCCACTACGCACTTATGGTTGCGGTCAATAATACTGTTATTGCGCCTGCATTCTTCACCGTTAAGTCAGTTGTAAGTACTAGCAACAAAGCATAAATTATTTAACGTCCCTATTTGCCGCCTATAGTAATAATATAATAAATAATTCTTCTGATCGATTTCGGCCACGGCGACCTATCCCAACGGAGACTAGCCATCGGCGCGGGCGATATTGCATAAGTGTGTGCGCAATCGCAGATACACTGCCTATTTCATCACTCTCCTAGTCCGACAGGACGACAATCCGGCACGACCGGAGAGAGATCAAGCACAGGGTCAACGGCTTAACGTGATTTCCAAGGTCTCTCATCGCCATCTTCCAAACAAAGGCCTGTCACTGAGAAATTATATACTAATGGAAAAATAACACTATTTGCTCGACAAGGAAATCGCATCCGAAATGCTCAGCAGTCACTCTTGCGGCCACTAGATAAACGAAGCAATTACTCCCCCTCCAGTACGCTTGCAAAATGTTGTTTTCTTTGTATGTATTTACAAAATACCGCTATATATTTTCAGGTTTTCAAGTTCCTGGCACACTATACGTTGTCGTTCATAGTAACATTCGTCATGATGGTGCTGATAGATGCTCCTTGCTCTACGTTATTCAAGCTTATATTAGGAGGAGGTAAGTAGACGTATGCTTAATTAAACGCTTTTTACAAGTTTTTATTTAACATGTAATGTACGGAAGTTTGTTCGGGTCAAATCTTGAACTGAATTTTAAAGCAGTTGTCCTCAACCGATTAACATGAAATTTTGCATTCACGTTTAGTTTGGATGACAATGCATGGTTAGCTAAGTGAGGTCATTCTAAATCAAATATGGCGGACTGCCCAATATGGCGGACTAGTTATTTTTTGTGCGCAGCCATGATATAGGTATCAAATGAAGGGGTTTGCTGAGAAGGATATGAAAAAAGCTTGATTTAAAAAATATTTTCAATGAATATTTTTTTATTGTTTTATTTTAAATCAGCAAAAAGTGGCCCGTACCATGACTTGTCAAAACTATTGTAATTCGACTGTGAAAAAGGGACAGATGTATACCAGTCATACACGTCTGACCCTTACGCACGCTGGAAATAGGCTTGCTCTTAGTTGTCTAAGTGGTTATAGTCACCCCCCGTCCGTGAGCCTCTTATCCTTTGACTGAGAGATTAACGACCTGCAGATTTTTAGCTTAGCTATCTATACTCAATGTGAAATAACATTACATTTTGTTAACAACTGTTTTTACAGTCCGTTCAACCAATTTTGAATTCTATCCCGTAAACATAAGGATGACATAAAAAGCATAAGCCTGTGACCAAAAACAACTGTTTACTACAGCTACCATTTATTTTATCACCAACGCAATAGAAGACAAAATCGGTTGAACAGGCTGTAAAATGGGCTTATTTAAATATCTAATGTTCTCTCAAATGGAGTATAAGTGAAAATATTTTCCTAATCGGATAATTATTCCCACAAAAAACTTTATCTCCTCATATTAATAATAATATGATATAGGTACATAGTTTATTTAGGCTTTTGATAAAATAATAATACTTTTTCCAGGTTCTAAGAAGCCAATCAAGAAAGAAGGAGACGATGAACCAAAGAAAGATGTTGAAAAAACAGTGTAATATTAATACAACTTGTACGTGTACCTAATGTGTTATAAAAATTAAGATAGATAAATTATTAAGTAGCATAAGCATAGCATAGCTTATAATGTCCCACTGCTGGGACACAGGCTTCCTCTCTGTGAGACGGAATGGGCCATAATTTGCCACGCGGGCCCAATGCCAATGGTTGATGTCACATGTCTTCGATTTTATAGTTCTAGAATATGCCGGTTTCCTCACGATGTTTTCCTTCACCATTTTGAGAGCAGTGGTGATGAAATAAATAACTCAAAATAATACGCCGGTCTGGGTTTGGACCCAGAAAAGTAAGTCAGGACCACTGACTCACACTGCTCTCACTTACAAAGTGATATTAATTATTTTAATCTAGCTCCTTGTACCGGTACCTAAGTAATTAATAAATAAATTATTCCAAATATATAAACGTTTTGAAATGGTTCTTGTGTTTCTAATACTTCAACAATTTCATCTTTGTTTTGGAGCAACTTATTTCATAGTTATTCATCTACAATCGAACTATGAAACTAGCACTTTATATATGTCGCATCAAGGCTGGCCGATGCATGCAAACCATCGGGAAGTCAAGATGTATTCCCTTAGTGTACATCGTGTGTGGGCAGGTCGGTGGGTACAGTCGTGAAAATAAAATCACAAAAAATATTCGATACACTGGGTTTATTCAAATAGTCAACTCACAGTTACAATTACAATTCTACGACGTGTTAGCTCTAAGGCTGTCAGTACTCAACTGCCATATTCTGCTATCCTCACCACGCAAGCGGTTAGAAAAAGCGTGCCAATGCGTAGTTGTTCTTGCTTTGCCGCCAGATGGCGTGCTTGCGATTTGTTTTGACGTCCGAACTATTGACTAAACCCGACATATCGTTATAAATCTTCCATTAATGTAAATTTTATACTTTAACATTAACATGTGTATAATATTTATTATGATAGGTAGATAATATTTACTCTCACTATAAAAATATAACTATGACTATGCTCATTTTGAACAAATGTGGAAATCGCATCAAAATTAGTCGTGTAAAAGCACATAGCGGCACACAGGCCATTATTTTATGATTAAAAAAACCGGCCAAGTGCGAGTCGGATTCGCGCACGAAGGGTTCCGTACTTAAATTGCGTAAATTGCGGTTTACGATTTATGAAGTATTAAAAAAAAACTACTTACTAGATCTCGTTTAAACCAATTTTCGGTGGAAGTTTACATGGTAATGTACATCATGTATTTTTTTTTAGTTTTATCATTCTCTTAATTTAGAAGTTACAGGGGAGGGGGACACATTTTACCACTTTGGATGTGTATCTCACGCAAACTATTAAGTTTATAAAAAAAATATATTAGAAACCTCAATATAATTTTTGAAAAACTATCCATAGATACCCCACACGTATGGGTTTGATGAAAAAAACATTTTTTGAGTTTCAGTTCTAAGTATGGGGAACCCCCAAAATGTATTGTTTTTTTTTCTATTTTTGTGTGAAAATCTTAATACATCTACTAACCAAGTTTCAACAGCATAGTTCTTATAGTTTCGGAAAAAAGTGGCTGTGACATACGGACGGACAGACAGACAGACATGACGAATCCATAAGGGTTCCGTTTTTTGCCATTTGACCCTAAAAACTGGTCGAGACGATAATAAAAAAAAATAACTTTAATAAAACGTACAAATAAACTCAATAGCAGATGGCTAATGAAATAGGAATAATTTATATTCTATTCTTAAACATCAGACGCTGACGAAGTAGGGTTACAAATTTGATATTATGCAATTAAATGTTATGCAATTGAATTTTATTATGTTTTAATTGTGACATTATTTTGATTTTATTATTTGTGATTTTATTATGATTTAAATTTGAATGATTATTTATACCTACTATTATACTACTGCCTAGATTAAGTTTACTAACCTTTAAATGATAAGCTTTTACTAACCATTGGACCAATGTAGTTGTCTTTAAAATAAATCATATTATATATTATATTATTATTAATAACATAGCTTGCTATTTGGATACATTTATAAAATTCTCGTTGGCCAGCATTATGTTTACATTATAAAATATTTAAAATCGAATAAAAAATCTGATTGCCCTTAACTGACAGCAATCTCCTCGGGCGGCACTAGACTGGAGATAATGATATTACACGCTTTTCCAATATTCAATGACAATACAATTTAATTCTAAGTAGCTACCCTGTAGAAGGTATTTTAGGAGGATTTTGAGCTTAGGTTTGACTAAATTGGGTAAAAATAAAAGCATCAAAGTAACCTTAAAATATGTAAAGAATATACAAGGTGACATTCTATATTATAAAGGTCAAAATGTGAGGGATTGACCAAGTGACAGTACTGACATTTCAGTAGCGATTGCCAGTTCCAAGCATGCTCAGATCAAATAAAAAGTCAAGATGGAACGTCGCAAACAACAAGGTCATGCCGGATAAAACTTACGTACACCCTGCCATATTCATACACAATCGAATATACACATATACATACAACTCGAGCTTTTTATTTGATCTGAGAAGTCGACTGACAAGCTAAGGCGTAGTTTCGTTGTACGTGTTTGCGCGTAATTGTGTATGTATACGGCAAGGCGTAGATTTAACCAGCATCACCTTGTTGTTTGCAACGTTCCATCTTGACTTTTTATTTGATCTGAGCATGCATGTTGGTCTATTTGACAATCATTGCCATTGTTAACACAAAATACGTAAGCGGCGGCGGCGCGCCGTTGATGATATGTCCCTTAGTCCTGTTAGTGCTTGTTATTATTTATACCTATATGTAGTATAGTGGTGCTGGGTGCATCGTCCTCGCTTATATGAATTTATTAATATATGTAAATATTGCGACAAAAATATTTTATTAAAAGAGTAAGTATGGAGTTTCTTGTGCGTTCTTCTCCATAACAAGCTACTTTGCGCGAATGCACGGTAGAATCAATTTTTATTTCTTGTAAATTTTAATTTTAACGGTTAAAAGTGCCGCTTATTGGCCTACTTGAAATAAACACATTTGACTTTGACTTTGAACCCAAGATGAATTTTCAAATGCAACGATGATCTAAAATTACAAAAACACTAGGTGTTAAAGTTGTTCAGCTTCTACACGTCAGTCGTATGAAGGGTTACACCTTAATTTTCTACAAAATAAACAAATATATTTTATGAATACTTTGTTACGTGTCTCCTAACATTTCCCTCACCGAATTTGAGGGATATCTGGGTGGGGTTGCGAACTGCATTCGATACAAATGCTCACCCCGTCCAGTACTTGTCTTGGGTGATTTCAATGCAGTGAGCATGGGGGCGAGAGCTTGGGGGAATACTCGGGACACACCAAGGGGACGCGTAGTACAAGACTGGGCGGCGTCACTTGACCTCCGACTTTTAAATCGGGGGTCCGTGTCTACATGCTTTCGGTGGCAGGGGGAGTCAATTGTGGATCTCTCATGGGCGACTCCTTCTGTTGCCCGTATGGTGTCGGAATGGAGGGTGGCGGAGGAGATGGTCACGCTTTCCGACCATCGCCACATCGTTTTTGATGTAAAGCTACGCCATTCCGATAACTCAAGCCGTCCAAATTCTAACCCACCGGCGCGACGTTGGGCCCTCAAGCGGCTCAATCGAGACTTGCTCATTGCAGCCGCTAACGTCGTGGCGTGGCCGGATGGTCCTCATTCCCAGGGGATCTCGTCCGATCCAGAAGAAGAGGCGGCCTGGTTTCGGGACAGGATGACGTCGATTTGTGACGCTTCTATGCCCCGAATCAGATGCGCCCAGCGTCCGGGTGCGGTTTACTGGTGGTCGGAAGACATCGCGCAGTTGCGCATTTTCTGTCTTCGGTCCCGACGCCAGTATCAACGCACCCGACGCAGAAGGCAGCCAAGAGCTCCAGAAGCAGAAATAGCCAGAACCTATAGAGCGTACAGGGAGGCCACTATGGCACTCCAACACGCCATCTCGGATGCCAGGTCAAGGTCTTGGAAGGAGCTTCTCGAAGGACTTGACAGGGATCCATGGGGGCGACCGTATAAGGTGGTTATGGCCAAACTACGGCCATGGGTCCCTCCCATCACGGAAACCATGGATCCGGAGCTGCTGGAGAGAGTAGTAAACACGCTCTTTCCAGTAGCAATGGTAGGTCCCTCGTTGCACCTGAGCCCTTCGGACTGGAGTGACGAGTTGGGGGTGACTGAAGGCGAACTAGACCGTGCTGTAAGGCGCATGGGAGCTCGAAACACCGCGCCAGGCCCGGATGGTATCCCTGGCCGGGCGTGGGTTCTGGCTATGGCTGCTCTAGGGGACCGCCTAAGGCAGCTGTTTACCAGCTGCCTCCGTGCGGGCGTGTTCCCCACCGACTGGAAGGAGGCTGGATTGGTCTTGTTGAGGAAATTAGGCAGGGACTCGGAGTTTCCCTCTGCATACCGTCCCATCTGCCTGCTCAGCGAGGTCTCGAAGCTATTCAAAAGAATAATTGCTGAGAGACTCGTTGGGCACCTGTCGCGGGTTGGTCCCGACCTTGCTGATTGCCAGTATGGCTTCCGGCAGCGGCGTTCGACAGTGGATGCAATCCAACGCGTCCGCTCGCTGTCGGAACGGGTAGTGTCCCGGGGCGGGGTGGCGCTGGCGGTTAGTTTGGATATCGTAAACGCATTTAACTCCCTGCCCTGGGATGCGATTAGGGCGGCACTAGTACATCATAGAGTGGCCCCTTACCTGCAGTGCATTGTCGGAGCTTATCTACGTGACCGGCACATTCGATATGTGGGTCGTGATGGTAGCGTGCATCGGAGGGATATTACGTGTGGAGTTCCGCAGGGGTCGGTTTTAGGCCCTCCCCTGTGGGATCTCCATATGATGCGGTCTTGCGTGTAGATCTCCCCGTCGGCGTTAATATTGTCTGTTACGCAGACGACACACTGGTGTTGGCTGACGGAGACACTTTTGACGAGACCATCCAGCTTGCCGAGCTCGGAGTGGCAAAATCGTGGCATCGATCCGCGAGCTGGGTTTGGAGATAGCGCCTCATAAAACTGAGGCGCTATGGTTCCATAAACTGCCGAGGAGCAGAGAACCACCCAGCTCATCAGTGACAGTGGGAGATGCACAAGTCCAGGTGGGTCGTTACATTAAGTATCTTGGCCTAACCCTGGATGGTCGGTGGGGCTTCGAAGAGCACTTCGAGCGCCTGCTCCCCCGAGTTGAAAAGGCAGTGGGTGCTTTGCATAGACTGCTGCCCAACCTCGGGGGACCACGGGGAGAAGTTCGCCGCCTCTATGCGGGTGTCGTGCGATCGATGGTCCTTTATGGGGCGCCTGTTTGGTCAAGCAGACTAACAGGCGTCCGACGCTGCAGGACAAAAATTAATAGCCTGCAGAGGAGAATGGCCATTCGTATCGCACGAGGTTACCGGACGGTATCATTTGAGGCGGCAACACTCCTGGCACGCTTTCCTCCGCTAGACATTCTGGCGGACATGGACGCGAGGGCGCGAGCGGCTACAGCAGCCGCAATTTTTGCGCAAGCGTGTTGTCGAATCCGTCTTGCCGCACTTCGAAGCCTGGCTGAAGAGAGAGGAGTGCATCTCCTACAGGCTGACTCAGGTACTTACCGGGCATGGTTGCTTCGGTGAGTACCTGAATAGGATTGGGCGAGAGGCCACGGCTAATTGCCACCACTGCGGAGGCGACATTGACTCTGCCCAGCACACGCTCGAGGAGTGCCCTGCGTGGGCCTCTGAGCGGCAGGTCTTGGTCGCTAGGATCGGGCGAGACCTGTCTTTGCGAGCATACCCCTATTAGTCTACTGAGATTTTCTATAGTGGCCACCTTCACCAACATTACGTTATATAAGGCGGCACACTATACCAGGCAACCCCTTACGAGGTGTCTGGGACCTACTTCGGTAGGTCACGCCTCCGAGAGCACTCGCCCCTGGTACTCAAGAGAAAATGTGAGTCGCATCGTGATTACTCACTACCATTTGTCCAGAATGGTACCGGAGCAATAAAGCCGCTCACCACACGCACCCCAGCACGCCAGCACTAGTGCAAGCACCGGCACCAGCGCAGTTGGTGCTAGCGGATTCAATCCCCGTTAAGGACGCCAGAGAAGCTGGCTCCCATTTCTCCAGAATGGTCCCGGAGCTGTAAGCACGCTCACCTCTCGAATACAAATCATCGCATCTACCCAATGCCTACAGCTGGGTTGCCGGAAAACTAATCCAACGGGTAGTCCTCTACTTTCTATCCAGGAAAGTGCCGGAGATGCAGCTCGCTCACAGGAACTCACTTGCTTGAGGGTTACTCACGAACCCCGCGTCTGACCACCAGGTGGCCCTTTGCCTTGGGCCGGTAACTTCAGACACTTGTTGCGCGCGAGGAATGACGCTCGACCCACACATAGCCGAGCAGACAACATGCCACTCCTCTGCAACCACCACATAGACCACCGCGAGTCCAACCTCAATGTCAGGTACCACCTTTGGCGGAGGGCCTACCTGACCCCGCGTACCCTTTTTTTTTTAACAACGATACTTCCGCAACCCCCGGCTAGTGCCGGCCCGCCTCTGCGGGCCACGATCTCGGGTTGGGGGGGGAGTGAGGTGTTGGACTCCCCCCGCGACGTCTAAGAGAGGCGCGCGTGGAACACTACGCACCACCACCTCGGGTCCTGATATCTGGGGGGCGACGGACGTCCCCGAGTCCGTCGCCCCTGGACCCATTTAGGGGGGCTGGAAGAGGGCGTTGTCCGCCCTCCGCCGACGCCCGGCGCGTCTTCTGCGGATCGGGTTAGCGGATGAAATCTCCCTCTCCCTCTCCGCAGCTTCCTTCTGCGAGACGACTGTTTCGCAGAAGGATACCACCGCGTCCCAGGACTCCTCGCTGCCGACCATAGACTCGACTACAGCCGGCAGCGACAGGTCACTGCCTACTTCAGAGATGAGGGCACGGCGTGGCTCCTCCCAAGCGGCACACTCTGCCAGCGTATGCCGCGCCGTGTCCTCCCGGCAGTCGACGCAGTGGTGACACCGGGCGTCCGGCTCCCTGTTTATGCGACACAGGTACTTCCCGAAGCAACCATGCCCCGAGAGCACCTGCGTCACCCGAAACGACAGGGAGCCGTGCCTCCTCCCGAGCCAGCGCTCGAGCACTGGCCGGACCGCCTCGATGGTAATGAGGCCGGCGGTAGGTCGTGAAAGCCTGACCCCGCGTACCCTGATCCAAACAGCCGGACCCGTAGTTCCAGCTGCGAAAGCCCCATCTGTTCGGGTCGTACAGATAGGGACATGGGGTCGATGTCTTTGCGAGCAATGGTGGGGGCCATGCTGGCAGAGACAGAAAACTGGAGGGAAATGGCTTCCTTCTGTGAGACTGTGATGGCCCAGAAGGAGGCCGCCGAGCGGGAGCGTGAGAGGGCCGATCCTGCTCGAAGAAGAAAGCGTCGGGGAGTCAATCGCCCCGATGCCTAAAACGGTGAAACCCCGCCTGCATTAAGCAAGTGGGACTCAAGGGTCACGGGCGCTCAGATTGGGGACTCTGTCCGTCCACCAAGTGACACCAGGCAAGACGGTGGCACAGTGATCACGTGCTGCCGTGCACAGCGAGGGTCAGGGGAGGCGCTCTCAGTCTCCCCAGGGATGTGCCCTAACAGGCGATGCACAGAGGGGGTCCCGGTGTGGTCTTTTAAGAGGTTACGGGGCCCCTTCTACGTGCTGATGATGATCACCGGGGTGGTTTTAGTGAGGTAAAAATCCCACACTCCCTGGTCTTTTCCCCAAAAGTCCAGGCGCCTTTTTGAAGGTTTCGCCCCGAAAATAAAAAAAAAATAAAAAAGGACCTATTACTGACGAAGTTGACACTGCAAGCTTGTGACATTGTAACGTTGGATCGGGTTCGGGTAAAAAAAGCGCAAGATCCCTGGTTACGCTTTGTACGGTTAGCAACCGCACATTGTACTTTGGCCTAGTTAGAATACTGCAGATTTAGTTAATTTATAAAATGTAGTATCGGCACTTACGCAAGAACGTCAGTCTTCGGTTTGTATCGAGCTCGCGCAACATTCAACATTTTTTATAACATTTTTATATTTTTTTATTATTACATTATTTTAGTGCAATTTAGTATTAAATACCTTTTTAAACATTAACATTTATTTTATTAAACATTTAACATTACGTGTAAAGGCTCCTGCCCTTACATTTTGGTCCTTCGAGCCGTTAAGAGTAGAATCAGTGCCGTGGTACGTTTCACTCGCGGGAACATTTGAACATTAAACAGAACATTCAACAAAACAGTGAGAACAGTGATAGTGAGTGAGAACTACACAGATCGGGGTGAAGTATAAGCAGCAAGCGTAAGCAGCGAATCCGGTGAGCACGTTCCATATTACTTACTTTTCTGAAATTGTGGATTTATTGTGAGCACAAACCACCGTTAACAACAATGGCTTCTTACGATGCTTTACTTAGCTTGCAATCTACAAATCTTGATGCTATCAAAAGAATAAACGAAAACTTTAAGAAAGATAGTTCTACACGTAAAACCACTCTTGAATATCATGATGACAGACTTCAAAAGCTGGAGGAGTATTGGAGTGAGTTTAAAAAGAACGACATACAATTAGCTTTGTTTGAAGGTAAAAAGTCTGGACCTTATTACGAGAATCGCATTTACGAGCGTCTGGAACAAATATACGAAGAAACGAAGTGTATTATAATGAAGTCGAAACAAAACTTATTGGCGAAAATCGATGACGACCAATTTGCTTCTTTTAGCCAGTTACAAAAACAAGAAGAAAGGTCATGTGCCCAAGAGAATGTCCCAGAACAACAGGAGAGCGATGAGATCGCGGAAGATACGAAGAACACGTCATACAAAGAGTTAGCCGTGGACCAACGGACTAAAGATATGATGAATGAGCAGCGGTCAAACATCAAGGCGTTTGAGAGAACAGTACGGAACATGGACATTGAACATTTAAAAGAAAAGTGGCAACTTGAAGATAAGTTGAGGACAATAACTCAACGTTGGGAAAAAGTTGATAGTACTTATTGGAAGCTTGATAACATGTTGGACAACACGCAAGCATTTGAAAGTGATTACAACAGATTAGAAAGGCTGTATGAATTCAGCAAGGAACAAATAAACAAGAGGATTTGGGATAACAAACATCAGGAAAAATCCACTCCCAAAATTGAACTTCCGATTTTCAGTGGTAGCTATGCTCAGTGGACAACATTTAAGGACTTATTTGAGGAAATCGTGCATCGTAACACTTTCATTTCAAATGCTCAAAAAATGCAACATCTGAAAGCGAAATTGAAGGGAGAGCCCGAGCGGTTAATACAGCACATGAACATCAGTGCTGATAACTACGAAGCTAGTTGGCAGATTCTTCAACAGAGGTATGATAATAAGAGGCTATTATTTACCTACCAAGCAAACATTTTACTGAGTCTACCCAACATACAAACCCCAACGGCATCTCTACTGAAAAGAATGCACGACACGACCATTGAGTGCCTTCAGGCTATTAAAAATCTGCAGTACGACACTTCTAGTTGGGACCCCTTAGTAGTTTACATATTATTGCAAAAGCTGGACGCAGACACACGCCAGTCATTCAATGAATCCATGAAAAATCCAAGGGAAATGCCACCACTAAACGAGTTCCTGAATTTCATTGAAACCAAGTTCATGTCAATGGAATCGGGTACAAACCCGAACCGCCCACGAAACTTTAACAGTCAACAGTTAAGCTTTCAACCGAAAACAGTTCACAATGCAACATACAGCAAGCCTAAGGTGCAGCAACAGCCCATTCAAGGGGGAACTAAAAACATGCCGAGAACATTCCATAATAAGCAAGCATTTCATAATTCCTTTATAACTTGTCCGAAATGTAATAAACAACACGGGCTCTACAATTGCAGAGAATTTTTATGTATGTCACCAGAAGAAAGGTTAAAGACCGCTAACAACCTACATGTATGCCTAAATTGCCTATTTAGTCATAACGGCGAAAAATGTTCGTCAGAAAAAAAGTGCAAGCACTGCGATGAGCCGCATAGCAGCATTTTGCATGAGGCGATTGGAATTGCAAAATCGAGAACCGGCAGGGCTAATGTAGGTCAACAATTGAACACGCACTTAGCACATGACAACTCAAATGAGGTACTGCTAGCCACGGCCCAGGTCAAAACAATAGCCTATGACGGCACTACGATCATTTTACGCGCTTTATTAGACCAGGGCTCTCAGGTTAGCCTAATTACAGAAAATGCTGCACAAAGATTGCAATTAAAACGAGACAAGATGAGCGCGGTGGTGTCAGGTATTGGTGCATCAGCCACCACCAAGTGTAAAGGAGTGCTCCATCTTAAATGCCAAGCAATATACAATGATTTTAACATTAACATTAATGCACTTATATCAAATCTTAAGCGACATATCAACAATTTTTGATCCCTTGGGGTTGCTATCCCCAATAACAATCAAGGCAAAAATTTTATTCCAACAAATCTGGAAGTACAAAATCGAATGGGATGACACTGTTCCGGATGGAATAGAAAAAGAATGGAGAACACTAAAAACTGAGTTAACAAATATGCAACCTTTCAAAATTAACCGATGGCTAGGATTAGAAGCAAACAAGGATTGGGAATTACACGCATTCTGTGACGCATCGGAAAAAGCGTTCTCGTGCGTAGTGTACAGCAAAGTTACAGAGGGAAAACAGCAACAAATTGCATTGGTTGCGGCAAAAACAAAAGTCGCTCCAATCCAAAAACAACAAACACTGCCCAGACTTGAGCTATGCGGTGCTCAACTATTAGCTCAACTGGTCAAGAAAATAAAACATTGCCTCGACAAACCTAACATTAAAGTTACAGCATGGACGGACTCAATGATCGTGCTTGGCTGGCTGAAGGGCGATGTCTCGCGATGGAAGGTCTATGTCGGACACAGAGTTCAGGAGATAACATCAATAGTGCCCGCAGGGAATTGGAAGCACGTAAGATCGGAGCAAAACCCGGCCGACTGCGCGTCACGTGGACTACTACCTTCTCAGTTACATAAGTTTGCTCTGTGGTTTGATGGCCCCGAATGGCTTTACAGTGAAGACATCCCTGAAACATATGCCACGATTAAGACACCAGAAATTGAAGTTAAAAAGGTGCATGCAGTTACGTCAAGAACTACTGAAAACGTGAACATTGTAAGAGAACTCCTTAACAAGAACAGCTGTATTATGACTATAATACGTATCGTAGCTTGGGTGTCGCGTTTCATAACAAACACGTCACAAAACAATCGTCACAGGGAAGACGCAGCTATGAATCATACAAACATGAATGACCCGCCCGCGTCAAAACAATGTAATTTAACACTTGGTGATATTCGATGCGCCACTAACATAATTATAAAACATGTACAAAATGAACATTACGGACAAGAAATCCAAGATTTGCAAACAAAAGGAAGGGTAAGCAACAATAGAGGACTTCAGAAACTTTGCCCTTACCTAGATGCAAATAACATATTACGCGTTGGAGGGAGATTACAGAATTCAAACTTACCTGAAGAAACAAAACACCCTATTATTATCCCAAAAAACAGCAAGCTGGCATATCTTCTGATTGCCCGTGCGCATGTGTTAACACTACATGGTGGAGCGAGACTAACTATGGCTACATTGAGACAAAAATATTGGATAACAGGAGGAAATAACACGGTTAAAAAATACCTGCAAGACTGTGTAAAATGTTGTCGCTTTAAGCCATCGAAACAATACCAATTAATGGCCGACCTACCCAGTGAGAGGATAACGCAATCACCACCATTCTATCACACAGGGGTGGATTTCACAGGATTTGTTAGTGTTAAACTAAACAAGGGTCGAGGCGTCAGAACGAGTAAAGGTTATGTCGTTGTATTCGTATGCATGGCAACAAAGGCGGTGCATTTGGAACTTGCATCAGATCTAACGTCACAAACATTTATACTGGCTCTCAACCGCATGATTGGACGACGAGGCTGTCCGAAACATATTTACTCCGACAACGGAACAAACTTTGTTGGAGCCGAAAGGGATTTAGCCAAACAACTACACATCTCACAAACATTTAACAACGACACTTTATTGAAAAGAAACACCGAGATGGGGATAGAGTGGCATTTCAACGCCCCAAGCTGGCCGACTGCGGGAGGACTTTGGGAGGCTGCAGTTAAGTCTATGAAATATCACCTAAAGCGTGTCCTAGGAGAGCAAAAGTTGACATACGAAGAGTTTTTAACACTGCTTACTCAAATCGAAGCCTGTATGAACTCTAGACCACTTTGCCCTTTAACGGAGGATGTGGACGATATTGATTATCTTACTCCAGCACATTTTTTAATTGGCCGACCAGTAACATTCTTACCATCGGAACATTTCGAAAAGCAAAACATCAACATTCGACATAGGTGGCAGTTACTAAACAAAATGAAACAAGGGTTTTGGACCAGGTGGTCGTCAGAATACCTGCAACAACTTCAAGTTCGTAGTAAATGGCTGAACAAAACAAATAATTTATCAATAGGGGATATTGTCTTGATCAAAGAAGACAACCTTCCTCCTGCAAAATGGGCACTTGGGCGAATACAGGAAGTTCACCCGGGGAGAGACAATCTAGTCAGAGTTGTGACGATGAAAACAAAAACAGGACTGCTAACCAGACCAATAACAAAATTAGTCAAACTCCCTATATCTGAATCGCATATAGAAATACCTGACACCACCACCAATGACAAAATCTGCACTGAAAATCAAAAATCTACAAAAACCACACCACCAACCGCCAGGAAACAACGATTTAAATCAAAGAATATAAGTTCCAGCCTTCTATGTATACTCGTAACATTACTAACATTATTTAAGCCCACATATCAAAGCAACGACGCCATAAATATCACACCGTTTGAACCAAATAGAGCCGTGTACTTTGACAAAATCGGAAATTTGCAAAGCGTACACGATGAATGGAAGATTGTTACTTACTATAATATGACATCTTACTGGCAAGGCATGGCAAACATACATAGAGTTGTAAAACACCTGGGAGAAAGGTGTGAGCAATTTGCATACCAAACGATGTGCAAAACCATCATGACTGAATTCAAACAGGAACTCAACGAACTTGATCATAACAATTACATGTTGGAAACACATCATGGGCAGACAAAGGGACGCGTTACCCGAGGTCTTGTCAATGGAATAGGTTTCCTTGCAAACAGCCTATTCGGCGTGCTAGATGAAAGGTTCGCTATACAATATAAAAAGGACATAGAAACATTGCAAAATAATAGAGACCATTTATTGAACCTGATCAAAGGTCAAACATCAATCATTGAGGCACATAATAACATTTTAAAGAGAAATGAAGAGACGATGAACACTCAATTCAATCTCTTAAACCAACATCTTAACGCTACCGAGAACTATTTGCAGAAATTGGGTAATGTTGTTGAGCAAGAGGAAGCTTTGAACTACTTCAACACAATGGCTCTGACTAGTTCAACAATTCTGTCTAAACTGCGCCACATCCAACACATGCTTTTAGACACAGCTATTAACATTCACCATGGTCATGTAGATACCAGACTTTTACCGCAAAACCAGCTCTTTCAGGAGCTTAACATTATCTCTGGACAATTGCCACAACAACTATCGTTACCCGTTGACAACATTCAAAATCAATTAGCTGACATATACAAACTACTAGAAGTAAAATCCAGATTATTTGATAAATATTTTATCATCGAAATTACATTACCATTAACAGGCGACACTCCATTCACAATATATAAAACAGTCCCTATTCCGATGATAAAAAACAACAAAAATTCACTTACAATGAAAACAAATTCAGAATATGTTGCAGTGAATATAAGAAAGGAGACATATATGCAGCTTACAGACAGTGACCTGGAACATTGTATTAAAATTGAACCAAGTACATATGTATGTTCACTAAACAAACCAACACGTAATATGAGAAATCATCAAATTCCATGCGAAATCGGCGCAATAACAAACATTACATTATCAAAATGTATCTACACATCTGAACCCTGCAACAACAAATGGACACCATTACGAAATCCTAACACCTGGCTCTATGTCTGCTGTACGGATTGCCAACTGCAAATAATCTGTGAAGGTCGTATGACCACTAAGGCAATACATTTAACGGGAATTTTAGAAGCCAAGGAAGGATGTATAATTAGAAACAACGAAGAAACATATTACACACAAGTTAACTACGCAAATAAAATCTATGTCAACCCGGAAATTCCACTAATTGATCTGGAAGACATCAACAATTTAACATCTGTCCAGCCACTTGAATTATCAACTGGACAACAGAACACCCAATTTGTAAGAAACGATTATGAAAAACTTCATAATTCGCTGAAAGAATTGCAAGATCAAACAAAACAGACTGAAATGTCGCATCACGATGTGCATCAATACATCGTATCATACTCTACGATGGGACTTCTGATCTTGTCAATAGTCGTCGCGGGAGGAGCCTACGTGTACTGCAAACGCTGCGGCAAGGTCGCCGTCAGCGCCACCGGCGCGTCCGCCAGATTACCGCCACGGAAGCCACCAAGAGCTGAAGCATCCACTGAAAACATAGAACTTACCTACGCGAGACCTCATTCGTTTAACATTTAACTTATAATATTTTTTTATGGGAAATTATATGTGCGGCAACAAAAGTTTTCTTTAGCACCTGCAACCTAGCGTCTTTTTTTATATGTGGGCGACGAGTTAATAGAACAGCTTCAATTATATTAATTCATCATCTTTACTACTCCAACAGAATATCAAAAAACCAGCGTCAATTTACGAGCGTAAATTAATATGACTCCGAGCTACCGATAAATATATTTACTTCTGATTTGATAACTCAGCGACTAATGTTGTAAGTGAGCTACTTTATATATTTTAGAGATTCAACATCTGTCTGCTAATAAAATCAAATTCCAGCCTCAAAATTAGCAATCAAAGTTTTTCATTCAACAACTAAATTAATAAATCATATTCTTTTTTCGTGAAAGTTTGCAACACAAGCGCGGGAGTGTAGGTACCTGACGCTCGTTGGGAATCAGAGGGGCGCGACCGGCCATTTGCACCAATGAGCGAGCTCTATTCGGTGCGTGCAGCAACGAGTTCACGTGTATTTGTTTACATTAATGACACGATTAAGGAGTGCTCGTATTCAATTAAATATAAAATAAATGTGAATTAGTCCAAGAGCGAGCGAAGCGAGCTCGGGAGCTTAGGGCACCCCGACACGGATAGGTTAGGTTCGAAGGAGATGACGGGAGCTGAAGTGAGCGAGCAAAGCGAGCGAACTCAGCTCCCGTCATCTCCTTCATGTTAGGTTACTTTAGACCCTGCAGACAGAAATAGGAGCCCTGCGCAGCGGGGCTCCGTCGACTTTGTTTCGTTTCCTAAAAGTATTAAATACCACCCATATTTTTTGTATGTTCATTTGGGTAGGTATAATAGTCAATTACTTATGGTAACATTATAAATAGATAGGCGAATACATGAAATTATAGCTTTTATTGACCATTATTTGATGACAATAATAAGGAAATTTTATGTTCAAATATAGTAGATTCACTCATCAATTACTTATGCTAAAGTATAAAAATAAAGGTGACTCTATGAAATTAGAGTACGTTGATATTATTTTATAGATGAAGTTGATACACTTATTAGAAGCTAGCAATGAGTAGACATATCACAAATTTAGTTGCTTAAGAATTATCACCATGTTGCGTCATATTAACAGTAGCTTGTTTTACAATATATGGTCGCTTATAAACCATTTATTAGACGCTAAAAGTTTGTCGCTGACCTATTAATTAATTAGACAACTAAATATATTTGCAGACGAGAATGACATTTTAAAGAAGCTGCCTTAATTAGCACCCATTTTTTATTCACATTGTTTTAATTTAATATTTTTTATTTACATTGGAAACATATTCTGTAATAAGTTATCTTAATTATTACCCTTTGCCCCGCCAAGATGTACGGTTAGCAACCGCACATTGTACTTTGGCCTAGTTAGAATACTGCAGATTTAGTTAATTTATAAAATGTAGTATCGGCACTTACGCAAGAACGTCAGTCTTCGGTTTGTATCGAGCTCGCGCAACATTCAACATTTTTTATAACATTTTTCTATTTTTTTATTATTACATTATTTTAGTGCAATTTAGTATTAAATACCTTTTTAAACATTAACATTTATTTTATTAAACATTTAACATTAAGTGTAAAGGCTCCTGCCCTTACACGCTTCCTAATTTATAGTTCATATTTTATTACATCACCATAGGGCGACTGAAAGGCATTGGTATACTAGTTCCAATTTATTAAATTAGTGTCACCTATCGTTGTTTTGGTGGTATTCCGCGCCGTGCCGCTACGGTCTTTTTACGCCGCCACCACGCCACGGCCGCAGGCGATGGTGGCCAGTCTCTTACCAACCAGGGCGGAGGTGCGCGCACTAAGTCACCCTCTCGCCCAAAACTCTTAATTGAGCCTACATGGAAAGTGTTATCTGTATTACCTAGACCTACTGTGTTGTGTACCGCTGGCCAGCATAGTGTACCAAGTCTGTGAGCTGAACTTCTCGAACGTGGCATCTGCATCTGCATGGGAATCGCTGTTTCAAAGGTATGTGGCATAATTAGTAAATTGAGCTTTATCCATTGCCTTTCGTCTCATCTGCATACTTTTCTTCTTCCATTTAGCACTGCTGAATCAGCAATTATAGCCTAGATTACTCTAATAATTTAGGTTCAATCGCGTGTGATTTTACTAGTAATCTTCTAGAGGTTATACGCACCATTTTGGTCCTTCGAACTGGATAAATTAAATTTGGGCCTATTTACAGCCTAATTTTAAGTCCTAAAAGTCTAAATATAAGCAAAAAGTTTGGGAAATTTCCATATTAATTGCAGATCATCACACAATTCTCGCCTCTATTGCGTTGGGAATAAGGCTGGCTGCCTTGCGTGTAGTACTTTCTACCGGCAAATTAATTGTTAACGTAAATCTTTAATTTCACTAATTGAAACTCCGAAAAATACATTTAATTGAATATCAACGTTGATTCATATCGCTAAATAAGTTTATTTAATAAATCAGTTAATTTTCGGCGTAATTACATATTTTTTTGTTCGTGTTTGAAAATTGTGGGTAGTCTGTAAAACATTCGTTCAAGTTGGCCTACGTGACTGTGGAATATTCCAGTTCTTGTTATCGTACGGTTAATTTTTATTTACGCATTGGAAACTTTTGTATATTTTTCTAATCGAGATTTGCAGAATGAATGACATTGATTATTTTACGATACACTACTACTGTTGGTTCGTTAAGTAAATGCCTACTATACTCGTATTGCACGAGTAGGTATTCTTTATAATTCTAGACTCAACCGCATTTGATTAATTATTGCAATTAACCAGATTATCATTGCGTCGCGTGTTATTTTATTTTGTAAGGTAACTTGATCTTTTGATAGGAACCTTCAGGTAAAATAACAGATTTGTATAAATTTTACGCGTTTAGTTCTCCTCATAGGAAACAGCCGTATATTTATACATATCACCCCCGCACCTAACTTGTAAGCGTAGTACTTACTAGATAATTTACTTCGAACGGTCATCTGCGTATTTACTTGTTAGGAATTTTATTGTGTTTTACGAAGGTATTTCGTTACGAACACAATCGCATCGCTTACGGAAATAAGTACTATACTTGTTTCTAAGTTTCACACTTAACTTATTGTTGGTTAAGATTCTGTACATATTCTATGTATTGAGTAAGTTAATCTCATATAAATAGAATACTACAAGGAAAAAAAATATATCGCTTCGCATCCGACATAAATGTTAATTATCGGGTTGTAGGTATCTCTAAGCTAATCATAAATATAGGGTACGTTGATAAGGTATTTCGCGTGCTTACTATTTTATTTGTATTAGACTTTGTTACTTGTACGCGGTTCAAACTTTGTACGTTATTCAAACTTTGTACGCTTTGTATTTTTTTTCACCTTACTATTTATTATTGTTAGGGTTCGCGTGTACGCATTGTTCCGTACTAACGTAAGTTGTAAAATCTTTCGTTGAGTTATCAGTTTGATTGGATCACTAATTTCACTTACGCGGGTTCCGTAAAAGATAAAAAAATGTTGTTTTGTTTTTGTTTCCATATTTTAACTTCTGTTCACTATGACGGACAAGGTTAAACTTAGATTGTTGGAAAGTAAACGCGACTCGTATTTCGCGCGGGTTCAAAGGATTTTGGATTCAACAGAATCTTTAACAAACGAAAAATTACGTAATTCTTTTATTGCTCAGGCTAAACAAATTGACGGCCAACGTAGCGAATTCAATGAGATAATGGACGAGATAAATATGTTAAAATTGACATTGGATCCAAAGTGCGAAGTAAGCTATAGTGCCTTACATTCATTTGATGAGTTGGTCGGCGAGATAAAAAATACTTTAGCTTCATTAACTGAATCAACTGTTTCCAAGGAACCTAGCCCGACAGTGAGCCCTAGTGCTCATCATATAAAGGTACCTAAAATTGAGCTGCCTGCCTTTGACGGTGATATTCAGAGCTTTCCGTTCTTTTATGAGACTTTCAAACGTATTATACATACGAACGCAGATTTATCAGATTCTGATCGCATTCATTATCTGTTGAGTTGTCTAAAGGGAAAGGCTAGGAGTGTGGCAGTAGGTATTGTACCTTCTGGCGATAATTACCGCGTGGTCTGGGATGCGCTTATCGCAAAGTACCTGGATACTCGCGCGCTCGCCACTAATTATCTAAATCATGGAAGTCGTTCGGAACGACACCCGCTAATATTGAACAAGGTTTCGATAAATTAACTTCTACGGTTGCTGGACTCAAACAATTAAAAATACATAACTTGGATGATTTTATATTTATTCATTGGGGTCTTAAGTTAATAGACTCAGATACAGCAAAACATTTTGAAATGTCGCTTCGTAATCAACAAGAGTTGGATTATGATTATTTCGTAAAGTTTGTTCGTGAACAAGTAAAAATCTTACATCGTATCTCTTCTGCGGCAACTAAGCCCGCCCCCGCAGGTAGACCCAGCACTTCATCTAATATATCGCAGGTGTTTGTGGCTACTGAATCTAAATGTTCACTCTGTCAATCCCCGCATAAAAACTTGTATACGTGCAAAGCGTTTCAAAAGTTGAGCGCGGATAATAGATTTAAGTTTGTAAAAGACAATCACAGATGCGTTAACTGCCTAAGTAGCCAACATACCGTCTCTAAGTGTCTATCTAAGTCAACATGTAGGAAATGCAACGGTAAGCATCATTCCTTATTGCATTTTGAGCAATCGACGCAAGCCCCTGCGCTGGTGCCCGCTAGCGACCCAGCCTCCGTTTCTGCGGCCGATCCAGCTACTTCTCATCGTGTGGCGTTGTGTACGCATTCTTCTGCTCAAATCCAGGCCACACGTAGTACCGAAGTTCTGGCTACTGCCAAGGTGTTAGTGGCGGGTAGCAAGGGTAAGGGCGAGGTGGTTCGATGTCTTTTGGACCCTGGGTCGCAAAAGAATTATATGACATCGCGTTGCTGCCGTATGCTCGGTCTAACCATACATACGGACTCAATAACTACCGTTCGTGGTATTGGTGGCACATCGCAGCCCGTTCGCGGCTCAGTGAATCTTACGTTCAGCTCACGGTTTTGCTCGCAGCCTAGGTATAGAATTGACGCTCTAGTCTTGGATCAGATAACCGGGCAGCTTCCTCTGGGTGCTATAGATACTGCCGAATTGAAGCATATTGATCCTAAACTTCTCGCTGATGACGGCTGGGGTGTGCCAGGTAATATTGACATGTTACTTGGAGTCACGTTGTTCGCTAAGTTATTGCGACCCGGTACCGTGACCAGCGCACCCGGTTGCCCCGATGCATTGGAGACTATGCTCGGCTACATACTTCTAGGAGAAGCACCTATTATCGAACCTTTAACTGACACTCTGTCTTTCTTTGCGAGTTCTTTCGATAACTTCGATCTTCGTAAGTTTTGGGAGATTGAAGATGTTACTGCTTCGTCCGTTGGGAGTGTGGATGATAAACACTGTGAAGATTTTTATTGTAGCACAATTACCCGCGCTCCAAATGGCAAGTATGTTGCAGCTTTACCACTGAAAACAGACGCGTCAGCGTTAGGAAATTCTTTTGATATAGCTCGCAAGAGATTCCATAGCCTCGAACGTAAACTTAAATCGCTTCCTAACGTCAAGCTTCTTTATGATGACGTCATACGGGATTATCTACAGAACAATTATATTTCTTTGGTGCAGAATATTTTACCTGAATGTGGGTTGCCCAAACGAAATTGTAAGGAGCGAGAAATTGACTACTATATTCCTCACCATGCTGTTATTCGAGAGGATAAAGTGACCACTAAGCTACGCGTGGTCCTAGATGCTAGTGCAAGTACAGATTACGGTACCTCGCTCAATGATATCCTGTACGCAGGTCCAGTCCTTCAGGCTGACCTTTTTAACATCTTGTTAAATTTTAGGCTTTTTAGTGTCGCTATTTCCGCAGATGTTAAGTCTATGTACCTACGTATAGGTATATGCCCACAAGATCATTCGCTTCAACGTATCTTATATCGGTTTAATGAGGAAGAAGAATTTCAAATTTATCAGTTTTCAGTGCTTCCCTTTGGATTAAAGTGTAGTCCTTTTATAGCGATTCGCACTATCCAACAGTTATGTCAGGATGAAGGAACGCAGTTACCTCTCGCCAGGGACATTTTGCAGCGAGATATTTACATGGATGACATAGTTAGTTCTATACCTAGCACTGCGCTGGCTATAGACTCGGCTCGTGAACTAATAAAAATATTCTCTCTCGGTGATTTTCAGCTAACGAAGTGGTCTAGCAATAGTGTCGATGTTCTTCGGAATATTCCAGAGTCATTACGACTTTCACAGAGCGTGGACCTAAGTAAAGATCCGACACAGAAAATACTGGGACTTCGTTGGTTCCCTGATGAGGATTGTTTCGTATTCCAGGTTAACCCTAATGTTCGCCCTTGCACGAAACGGAATATTCTTTCTTCCATTGCACGTCTTTTCGACGTTCTAGGCCTCGTGGCACCGATAATTTTATACGCCAAGCTTCTTACCAAAGAGCTTTGGCTTGTCAAACTTGGATGGGATGACGTCCCACCACCTCGCATTGTTCGTCTGTGGGAACAATTTCAAGCTGAATTGCCAATTATCTCTGAACTGAGATTTTTGCGACAAGTCGGCGTCGTAGAACGCTGTAGGCGCTCCTTCGTCGGTTTCGCCGACGCTAGTGAGAAAGCTTACGGTGGTTCGGTTTACGCCCACGTTGTCAGACCCGACGGTAGTATCGTCGTTTCGCTGGTGTGTGCGAAATCTAAAGTCGCGCCACTGAAAGTAGTTTCGCTAGCTCGTCACGAGTTATGCGCCGCACTCCTCTTATCAACTGTGATAAAGCGAGTATATAATCTTTTCGCAGCTCGGCACGCCATTGAGGCAGTCGTAGCTTTCTCGGATTCAACTGTAACCTTGAGTTGGATTCATTCCGCACCTCATCGATGGCACATCTTCGTAGCCAATCGTATCGCTAAGATTCATGAGAATCTTTCGTCAGATCACTTCTTGCATACGAAACCTCTATTATTGCTTCCCGCCCGCGAAGTCAATGAAACGCGGTTACATCTTATTTCGCGTTATGAATTAACTGACCAAAAGGTCCAGTCTTTTTGGAAGCGGTGGCGCCAAGAGTACCTGCACACCCTACAATCCAAACAGAAATGGAACACCCCTGCCAATCCAATACGGGTCGGTATGGTTGTCGTCTCCATGCAGGACAATGTGATGCCGCTGCATTGGCCGTTAGGAGTAATCACAGAAATATTTCCAGATAAAAACGGAGTTTGTAGAGTCGCATCGGTAAAAACTAAAAGCGGGATCCTTCAGAGTCGCCCGGTAGTAAAGTTGTGCCCTTTGCCAACGCAATAAGCTTCGTTACATTAATAATTAATTTTACCGTGCACCAATGTGCAGTATTAGATTTAATTACCGCGTAGAATAGTTAATTGAATATTCTTATTTGTAATAGAGAGTCGCAACTTTAGAGTTCTTATATATAACCTTTGGTAGAGTTGTGATGATCTGCAACTTATTTTACTTCTCCTTTGTGTTTCGAAAGTAGGAACTTTCAAGCCGGGGAAAATGGTTACGCTTCCTAATTTATAGTTCATATTTTATTACATCACCATAGGGCGACTGAAAGGCATTGGTATACTAGTTCCAATTTATTAAATTAGTGTCACCTATCGTTGTTTTGGTGGTATTCCGCGCCGTGCCGCTACGGTCTTTTTACGCCGCCACCACGCCACGGCCGCAGGCGATGGTGGCCAGTCTCTTACCAACCAGGGCGGAGGTGCGCGCACTAAGTCACCCTCTCGCCCAAAACTCTTAATTGAGCCTACATGGAAAGTGTTATCTGTATTACCTAGACCTACTGTGTTGTGTACCGCTGGCCAGCATAGTGTACCAAGTCTGTGAGCTGAACTTCTCGAACGTGGCATCTGCATCTGCATGGGAATCTCTGTTTCAAAGGTATGTGGCATAATTAGTAAATTGAGCTTTATCCATTGCCTTTCGTCTCATCTGCATACTTTTCTTCTTCCATTTAGCACTGCTGAATCAGCAATTATAGCCTAGATTACTCTAATAATTTAGGTTCAATCGCGTGTGATTTTACTAGTAATCTTCTAGAGGTTATACGCACCAATCCCTTTATCATTACTATCATATCAGCCGAAAGACGTCCACTGCTGGACATAGGCCGTCGCCACATCGACCGGTCCCATGCGTCCCGGATCCAGCGGATGTCAACCCCACGCCACGTTGTTCGTGGAGGAAAATGAGTTCAGCGTGGGAAACAGTCCACGCTCGGATCACACCACAACAGCAACAAACAGCACTCAGGTAACCGGCACACGGACCACGTGTACCAAGCGACTGTGATCACACCAAACACCAGACAAGCAGCCCAAAACTGGCCATTCTCAACAGCAACAATCAGCCCTCATTAAATCTCTTTTGTCAGGGCTTTGCCCCAAAAAACACGCGACAAGCCGGGCACGGTGCGCACCCGTCCTCCGCTACCAAGAAAAAAAGACCGACCACAGCCTCTCAAGAAAGGCAAAATGTCAAGTTGCGTTTAGTACATATCGCACAAAAATCAAAACAAGATTATTACTTCAAATAACCATTTCAAGTATTTTAATTCTTGAAGAATTCACACGGAGCAATTACCCTTCAATGAAATAAACCATCCTGAGTCCCAATCCCATCCATCAAAGTAATCAAGTTCAATTTATAATTAAATGCCATAAAAACAACATTATCAACAATGACATCGCCGACGGAGGGACGAAACACACTCTCCGCGGCTTTTGACAATGTCAACTTTAATATGTTGAAAGAAGAAAGAAAGACAATGCATTTATTTAGCACAGACTAAAAGACACACAACATATTATTATACATCAGATAAAACACAAATAAAAAGTAAAACTGTAAAGTCTGACGTAAGAAATCAGCAGGAAAGCGTGCCTCACGGCTGCGCCAAAAAGGCCCAGTTCAGCAAAAATATCAGACAACTAGTGCCTGACGCTGGTTTTCAACTGGACCTGATGTGTGAGGTGACGGATGTAAATCAGTTTTGACATCTCTAGCAAACGTCAGATGTCAAACGTCAAAACAAAACAATTAGAAATACATTTTAGAGGTTAAATGCTAAATGATTTCAAGTTAACTTAGTTAAATGAATGAATCCCAGTTCGGATAAAAAAGGTGTTACTAGAGACAAATTCGAATTCTAGAAAAAAAACATTACTCTCTAACATTTTTTTGACCGTATTTATTTCTTAACCGAACAGGGAACGCTCAGTCCATTCCTCTACGTCTTAGATTCACAACAGCCTTGCATCGGGATCCTAAGATAATATTGAGTTCAACAATAAGTAAAAAGCTTGAAAAACTTCAGATCCATCAAAGAAAATGGTTCGGTTGCCTACTAAATAAGTTGCAATATAATCAAGAGCATGGAAAATTTAGGAAAGGTGGATAGCTTATTTTAGGCCTTCACGGGCTAAGCCGCTTAGCTATAGCTTAGGTTACTCAGACTTATTATGCGCACAGCCAAAGTGTGGAACTCTTTACCAGCATCTGAGTTTCCTGCCATGTATAACCTGAGAAGCATCTTCTGCATGCTCGTTCCCTCTTAGGCCTGCCCCCGTTCCATGACGTGTCAAAACTATTATGGTTTGACTGTGAAAAAGGGACAGATGTATACAAGTCATATACATCTGTAATTTACAAACTTAATCATCTGTAATTAGTCGCTATGTCAAACTAATTAATACAAGACTTGAAAATAAGGCAATTGAACTATGTATAATCGTTAATCGTTAACCCTGTGTGACCTCTCCACCATCCACATCTGTAAGGAACCTAATACTGTTATCAGCAAGCATAATTTTTACGATAATAGGTCCCACCCTTTCCTTTAAAGGCATTCTAGACTGCCTTTTTCCTAACCTAGTCTAAGAATTTCCTTTGTCTCGATATAACTAGATGCCTACTTTAAAGGAAAATGCTTTGCTTATCCTAAATCTAACAAAGACTTTCAAATTGTTGATTCTCGTTTATTTTCGCTAAGGATACAAAGGAATTTATATTAAGATCGGACTTTAAAATAAATATCAGGATTTAGAATGAAAGAGATTATTCTGTTGGATATATATTTTTGTTGGAAATAGTAATTATAATAATAACCTGTTACTACTAATCCAGGCCATGGTGTACCTGAGTTTATTCATTGAAATTCGTCGTTCTGGCGCGATTGATTAAGAACTATCTAATCGTATTTTCTAATCGATCAATATAAGGATAGAAAAAAGGTGCATGCTACATCTTCCCTTTTCACTATCACCCATCAAATTCCTTCCAGAATATTAAGCAGCAATACCACAAAGTAGGACAGCAGAGCCCGAAGTCCACGTGAAACAGTGCCGAGAGAATTTTTTTATCTTACTTATTAGAAGTGCACGTGTACGAGAGGAATACCGGTAAAGAGACGGCAAAACTTTTCCTTTAGCGGCAAATAAACCAGTTTAGGTACAGATTAACTCTTGCTATTTACTGACAGTTCGTAACTACTTGGGAGTCAGAAGGAGGTAAGTGTTAAATGGGAAACGAGTACGTATAATAATTAGTTGTAGTATCAAAACTACAATACTTTAGTATCATGATACGTGAAAAGACAATAAGATTGAAGAGTGTTACCCCTTTTTTTTCTGGTATTGTAGACATACATTAGTGGCGGTGACCACTCACCATCAGGTGAATTGCTTGCTTGTTTCCCAATGATTGACATAAACACTCTTTAAATTTGTTTTTTATTTCTTAGAAACGGGTTTTGCCCATTGAGGTTATAATGTACTACGCACGTTTTGCCCTATTAAACTGTAGCTTTGGTAGGCTTTTATTTTCCTCCTTCAATTTTATTCATCTTAATAAGTAGGTAGGTACCTAAATCGGAACAGTAAAAACCATTCAACATTTTTGCAAAACAAGAGGCGTCAAAAACGAAATCCTCCCAACTCAGGGTGTCCGGACACAAACTCATTAAAAACTTCTGCTAAAAAGGGGGAAGTCTGAATTGGCGACTGGCCAAATTAAATATTGATAAAAAAATTAAGCTTCTATTTGGGTTGGACCATGCAATTATACAGGCGATAAGATTAGACCCATTAAAGACGACACCGAGGATCATTTGCATGAATTAGTTTGAGTTGATATGAAAAAAAAAAGTTGCGGAGCCGTGACAGACGTGACGAGGAAGTGAATGGTGAATCACGGCGGCTCCTACCTTAATTAAAACGCTTTATGATTTTAAATCAATCCTTCAGCAATCAAGAATATAGCTTTAACGTCGTTCAATTGGGGGAGTTGTTTATCTGAGGCGAATGAGGAAGGAAGAATTTGATGCCGACATCTCGGAATTAAAATTGGATCAGACGATTACTACCTTACACTTAACTGTGCACATTTGATTTGTACATAGGTATATTCATTGATTTCCCAATATGGCAATATTGACAGATTGATTTATTAGCTAGAGTGCAACGAAATTTTCAGAAGGGAGAGAAGTTCAAGTTAATTTTTTGACTAGTAAAACTGAATGTGAATGAATTTTGAATTTAACATCTAGTTCGGACATATTAGAAAATTGATCGACCTGAGTCTTTATCAACTGTTTTGAAAAAAGTTTTTAGTTCAGCAATTCAAACATTATTTGCTACAAACATCATAAATAACATGAATAATACCCAAAGAAAATGCTTAGTCACACTTAATATTTTATTCTCACTCAAGAATTTAGTGCTGGAGTGATAAACAGTAGTTCATTAATCAGACAGAATTGTTACGATATTATTTTCTCAGATAAACATTGTAGTCTGTGGGTACTGAATAAAATCAAAATCAAAATCAATTTTTTTATTTCACATAGGCCTACATGGGCACTTATAAAACGTCGACAAAAGGTGCACGGTTCGGGTTGGTCGTTTCCTATGGAGAAGAACCGGCAAGAAACTCCATGGTTACTCTTTTAAAAATGGTTTGGTTTTACAATATTTCCATGTTACAGCATACTTAGATATGGGGGGACAACGCAGGCCCGACTTACTCGTATGACAATAAGTCGTAAGAAACTAAAAAAATTAAAATAAAAAGATTATATATTAAATAAAAAAGTTAACAAATGTTAACTAGCATCAAGAAGGCCTACAATGTTCACGCATTCACAAAACAATCGGTAAAAGAATCTATACAAAGGTAAAAAAAAAAAAAGTATAACAAGACTAAATTTAACGTGTGGCACAAATGTTGTTATCAGTGCTGTAACTATTCTTAGCAAAGGGCTATAAAGATGATTGAAAACCATTGTAAAAAGTCTAATTAAAAGAAGGAAAGAAAAAATGAGATTGAGAATAGTTAGAGACATCCACTTATTTGTGCCGTTTACAAGTTACCAGGGAAGCTGCATGCGCAGAAGGAGCTAAGGCCAAATGTTTTTATCTTCAACGTAGTCCTTGATTTTATAATATGCTTTGTTAATAAGGATACGTTTGATGTAGTTTTTGAACCTTCCATCGGTCAGTTCTATAACTGACTTTGGCAACTTGTTATAAAAGCGTATACTGTTTATAAGAAAAGACTTGCTAGTTTTCGTTAATCTGAATTTGGGTATTACAATTTCGTGCTTACTGCGTGTATTTAAATTATGGAAGTCGCTTCTAGTTTTGAAAAGCCCCCGATTTTTACGGACATACAAAATACATTCCAAAATATAAAGTGAAGGTAGAATCAGTATATCGATCTCTTTAAATTTTTCTCTGAGGGACTCGCGAGGACCCATTTTATAGATTGCGCGGATTGCCCTCTTTTGTAGGATGAAAATTGAGTCAACGTCTGCTGCTGATCCCCACAGCAGAATGCCATAAAACATAATACTGTGGAAATAAGCATAGTATACTAACCTAGCTGTAGCTACATCGGTTAGCTGCCTTATTTTCCTTACTGCATATGCAGCCGAACTTAACCTACCCGAAGGAGTTCTAATGTGCGCGCCCCACTGCAATTTTGAATCGATAGTAATCCCTAAGAATACAGTTTCCGTTATAACTTCAAGATTTTTGCCGTCAAGATTTAGGTTTAGGTCATGTTGTGGTACATTTGGTAAAGAGAACTTTAGACATTTTGTTTTTTTCGCATTCAGTAAAAGATTGTTAGCTGCGAACCATTTTGAGAGAACAATCAGACTTTCGTTGACATTTAGGACATCCGTATCTTGCCTATCTATTTTAAAAATTAGCGAAGTATCATCAGAAAATAGAATTATATCCGATAATTTGGCCATCATAAAAGGGAGATCATTAATGTAAACAAGAAAAAGGAAAGGGCCGAGAATTGAACCTTGGGGCACGCCCATCTTGACTAGAGACCCGGAGGACGTCGCCCCATTAACATTTACTTTTTGCTAATTAATAGATGAAATAACCATTTACGAAGCCAAGATATTGGGAAAATAATTCGGGTGAACGGCATCGCCGAAAATCAATCGCAACTTTTCATATTGTGATTAGTCCCCTATTATAATTAAGAATTTGAAGTTGAAATTTGACAAACTCTACTTTGTTTTCAGTTGAAAACACGTAATACCAAATTAGTTGAAGTGAAATAGGAAAACTAAACAATTCGCGAAATTAACTCAAGTGACCTTTTTACAAAAATCTCGATAACTATTGGGCTCACGTAAATATTTGCTACGACAAGCTAAGTCCTTACTTGATTTTGCAAGTGGCTTTGCCTGCGTGAAAATCGTAAAAAATCTCAAGCAATCATACTACAGGGTAAAAATAATTCTTTATCCTAAATCAGTTCATGATCCACCCTTGAGCTAAGTTATATCCAATTCTGATCTGCCGTTGAACCGTGTTTGATCGACAAACATACAGACTTTCACATTAATAACGTTAGTGAGGTTGGATAAATTCTGCACGTAAAAGTTAGCAATCATGAGATATTTCTAAATAGTGGCCAGTAAGCTCCTATCCCGCTATATCGCCTCTCCTAATTCCTATCTCGAAGGCGAAACTATATTAAGACAAATCGAAACCGATTCAAGGCTATTACATCGGGAAGAGTAAACTGATATCGGAGATCGTCTCCTATACACATACATCCTAATAATTTTATAAATGTGAAAGTTTGTGAGTATGGGATGTTTGATACTCCTTCATCCAAAATCTGCTGAACGGATTTCGATAAAACATAAAGTAATATATTTCATACATTAGGATAATACATATATTACTTTATGTTTTATCGAGGAGCTCGTGGCTGAATAATAACAGCCGCACTGGTCGATCGTCAAGGTTAAGCAACGCTTGACGAGGTCGGTCCGTGGATGGGTGACCATTTCAACATACCGAGTTTCCTGCGTGCCTCGGCAAGCACGCTAAGCCGTTGGTCCCGTCTGTCATTTGAAGATCTTTGACAGTCCTTACGGGTTGTCAGAAGCTTTAGATCTGACACCAGTCTTGCCAAGGGGTACCGTGTTAACCAGTTACTGGGTTGTGGAGGTCAGATAGGCAGTCGCTTCATGTAAAACACAGGTACTCAGCTAAATCCGGTAAGACTGGAAGCCGATCCCAATATAGTTGGGAAAAGGCTAGGCAGATTGACATCAGAATAATACTTAATATAGGCTATCATAAGGATATTGGGCAAAACTTATTCCACACGGGAGTGGTCGCCTGCGACAGTTAGCTTACAATAGTAGTGGAATAGGATAAATTCACTGATCGGTCCTATGCGTTTCGGATCCGGTTCGTGTGGCGACGATTGGAAGAGGCCTATGTCCAGCAGTGGACATCTCTCGGCTGAAATGATGAATATGATGATGATGAGGATAAATTCTGCACAAAAAAAAACACTTTAAAGCAGTATTACCTATATAACCACTTCTAATATATACCTCCAAGGCGAAACTATATTAAGACAAATCAAAACCGATTGAAGGCCATGACCATTGGGAAGAGCGAACTGATATCGGTGATCCTCTCGTACATACGGAGATTTTAGATAGCCAGTGTTATCAGACGGTTTATTTTTCAAAGATACTGCAGAGATCTGTCTAGACATATTAAAGAGAAGCCAAGTATGAAGGAGAGAAAGTACAAAATGCAGAGCTTTCGACTTTGAATCAAAAGTGGAAAATATTTTTGATTTGTTTTTGTGCTGAACACATGGTTTTTATTTTTTAATGTTTGTGTTCATATGCAATAAACCCAGCTAGATTTGATGTAAAGAGAAATTAATTCGTTCAAATTAAATGGACATAAAATATACAAACGTCACTAAAACGACAATATGAGTTAGTTGGATCGTAATTCTATTGCGATGGAAAGGGGGAGCCACCTCCAGGTGGAGCGCAAGGCTGCGGGAGTCCGATGCATGTGAAACGCATAGGACCAATCAGTGTGGCGATGCTTGGTGGAGGCCTATGTCCAGCAGTGGACGGCTGTCGGCTGAAATTATGATAATTATATTTGCCTACTTCCCAGTTATATTTTTCATAGATAAACTTATGAATTTTAAAATACTAGACGAAACAATTATATTTGAATGAATATAACAAGAAAATATTCTTCAATTTAGAGCTCCAGCGAGACATGAACGTTCGCGTCCTTATAATGAGATATCCAATTTGTCATGGGTTGCAATTTTTCACGACTATGAATTTCTCATCATCATCATCATTTCAGCCGAAAGACGTCCACTGCTGGACATAGGCCTCCCCCAGGCGTCGCCACATTGACCGATCCCGTGCGTCTCGCATCCAGCGCCTTCCCGCAACCTTAACCAGGTCATCAGTCCACCTAGTGGGAGGCCTTCCAACGTATCGTCTTCCGGTTCGCGGTCGCCATTCCAGAACTTTTCGGCCCCATCGGCCATCCGTTCTGCGAGCAATGTGCCCTGCCCACTGCCACTTAAGTTTGGCAATTCTTCGGGCTATGTCGGTAACTTTGGTTCTCCTGCGTATATCATCATTTCTGAGGTGATCACGCAAGGAAATTCCGAGCATAGCCCTCTCCATTGCCCTTTGGGTGACTTTGAGCTTTCTGATAAGGCCCATTGTGAGCGACCACGTCTCGGTCCCATAGGTGATCACTGGCAACACACACTGGTCATAGACTTTTGTCTTGAGACACTGCGGTAAATTGGACGAGAAGATACCACGCAACTTCACGAACGCCGCCCAGCCGAGTCGGATTCGACGGTTGACCTCTTTCTCGAAATTGGACCTACCCAACTGGACCGTTTGTCCCAGGTAGACATAATCGTCTACAACTTCGAGAGTAGAGTCTCCGACCCGACCTTGATAGGAGTGGGTGTTACATGGGCATTCACCATGATCTTGGTTTTGTCCATGTTCATTTTAAGACCCACTCTTTCGGAAGCTCTACTGAGGTCATCGAGCATTTTACTGAGGCTCTCCATGGTCTCAGCCATGACCACTATGTCGTCGGCAAACTGAAGGTGAGTAATGTACTCGCCATTAACATTGATGCCCAGCCCCCTCCAGTCCAGAACCTTGAAGACATCCTCCAGCGCAGCAGTGAACAGTTTCGGAGAAATGACGTCTCCCTGTCTCACGCCGCGCTGGAGAAGGATTGGTTTCGAGGTCTGATTCTGAAGACAGACTGACATGGTGGCGTTTTTGTACAAACACTTCAACACCTCAATGTACCGGTAGTCGATCTGGCACCGTTGGAGAGACTGCAGTAGTACAGCCCAAGTCTCTATCGAATCGAAGGCTTTCTCGTAGTCCACAAACGCTAAACAGAGAGGCAGGTTATACTCTTCGGTCTTCTGTATAACCTGCCGCAGCGTATGTATGTGGTCTACGGTGCTAAAGCCTTTTCGGAATCCGGCTTGTTCGGGGGGCTGGAAATCGTCTAACCTGCGCGCGAGACGATTCGTGATGACTCTTGAAAACAACTTGTAGACATGGCTAAGAAGTGAGATGGGCCTATAGTTCTTCAACCGGGCATTGTCGCCCTTCTTGAAGAAGAGTACCACCACACCCCTGCACCATGCCTGTGGCGTTTTGCCCTCGAGTATGACGGAATCAAACAGCTTCTGAAGGGCCTTAAGGACCGGTTTTCCACCCGCCTTCAGGAGTTCGGCCGTAATTCCGTCATCACCCGGCGCCTTGTTGTTTTTGAGCTGTTTCAGAGCCATCCTAATCTCGTACAGGCTGACTGACGTCCGGGATATCTTCGGTATAGTGTCGGGTCAATCTAGCTCTTGGGTCGTTTGCTAGACTCGCAACGGGCTTGCTGATCGATGTGTACAACTGCCCATAGAATGTCTCGATCTCCCTGAGAAGCTCCGGTTTGGCGGATACGATCCTGCCATCGTCGGTCTTCAGTTTCGTGAGTTGGCTCTGTCCAATAGCCAGATCCCTTGAAAATACCTTGGAGTCTTTATTTCGCTCGATCGCGTCTTTAATACGCTCTGTATTGAAGCGGCGGAGGTCTCTTTTCAAGGATTTAGAGATCTGTCTATTGAGCTGCCGGTATTTGCACGCCTCATCTGAAGACTGCAGGATCATCTCACGCCTCTCCTTCATAAGCTTGAGGGTATGATCAGAGAGCTTTTTGTTTCTATCTGTACGACGGGTCTTGAAAAACTTAGACCCGACCGTATGGACAGCTTCCACGAACCCGTTGCTATATTCATCCACGGAGCTCCCTAGCCACTCGAAACGATTCTGGAGTTCGAGCTGAAAGCTCTCGGGGTTTTGGACCTGGATCTGTGCTGGCCGGAGCGTGGACTTCATCAGTCGAGACCTTTCAAGCTTAATATTAATGTTCAATGTGCCTCTTACCATGCGGTGATCGCTCCCGGTTTTTACCGAATTGATCACAGAGACATCATTGAACATTTGCTTCTTGGTTGACATGATGAAGTCGATCTCATTTTTTGTTGCACCATCGGGGCTCTGCCAGGTCCACTTCCTGTGTTCACGCTTTTTGAAGAAGGAGTTCATCATATAGAGGCCCTCCTTCTCCATAAAACTGGCCAGTAGGTGACCCCGGTGGTTCCGTTGTCCAACTCCAAATTGCCCCACTTGCAGCTCATCCTCGTCTCGTTTGCCCAGTTTCGCGTTGAATTCCCCCATGACAACGGTGAAGTGAGTTTTGAAACCATGCATGGCTCTGGAGATATCCTCATACATGGTCTCTACCCCATCGTCGGGGTGTGCCGAGGTTGGGGCGTACACCTGTATGACCTTCAGCGAATATCTTGAGGATATTCTGAGTATAAGGTACGCCACCCTGGTCGACACACTCTCGATCTTCACCACGTTGTTCACAAGGGACTTGTGGACGATAAACCCGACACCACCCTGGGACTGCCGGTCACCCTCTCGGAAATAGAGCAGGTTACCAGATTTGAGGATTATCGAGTCCTCCCCCTCTCTTTGGACTTCAGATAACCCTATAATACTCCATCGCAACCTGCTCAATTCCTCCTCAAGTTTGGTGACCTTCTCGTCGGTCCGAAGTGTGCGCGTGTTGTACGTTGCCAGGTCCAGTCGTCAGTGATTTTTGGGGTAGCCTGATCTCGTCCGGAGATTCTTAGCACCCCTTGCCATGCCGTAGCCTCGACCGCTACCGTAGTCGAGGGTAGGCAAGCTGCCGGGTACCAGGGGCCATTTTTTATTTGTGTTATTCATTAGGGGGGTTTTGCCATAATCGCCACGCTTGGCAGGCGGGTTGGCGATCGCAGTATGGTTGTTATAGAAGCACAGAGAACGCTGCTGCCCATTCTCTGGTTTGAATTTCTCATGCAACGTACATATTCTTTTTTTGTAGGCAAATAACTATATTAAGGTTACACTAGTCGATCATTCTTCCATACAAACGTAGTCTAGCGATTACTCCACTGTGTTTCACAATGTACGTTCAAAATAAAAATTATATCAATTTGTCTCATCATTATCTAGCCATGTATGGAAACAAACAAGAAAAAAAAGAAAAAAATATGAGCGTCGAAAGTTTCATATTTCAACACTAATTTTAAAGCATCTTTGGGCGGAAAAAAATACCATAAGAAGAAGGAAAATTGCAAAACAAAAAAAAATATTTTGAATATATACATTTAGAAGTTTTTTCATGAGATCTAGACTCCCAAAAGTCTGTTTATAAAATTTCGCGCGCTCGTTTTCGTCCTAAATCATCATCCATTTCGATACAAATTTGCTAAAGTGCAAATTCGTACGCGAACTAGCTTGTTACTGCTCATCACAGCATCTATCTCATTCGCACAGTGTTGTCGGATGAGATGGCATGCATTTTAACCTCGCGCACAAAATAGTTCGGGCCGTCGACTAGTTGAACCTTAAAGCATCGAGTTATATCGTGGTTATATGCAAAAAAAAATCTGCTATATAATAAATTGATAACGTGTCAACCTGCCTTGAGAAATTTACCAATTAAAAATGTTTAAATGTAAAATGTTGGCTTGGCTCTTAGACATGTTTTTATTCCGTCAATGTATTTTTAATCGACTTACCAAAAAGGAGGAGCTTCTATGTTCGACATTATGTACGTTTTTTTTATGTATGTCTACCGATATCTACGTCAATTGTGGACCGATTTCGATTTTTTTTTTTTTTGTTTGAATGAGTATGTGCCGAAATTGGTCCCATTTTAATTTGGTGAAGATCTGATTAAGAACATCGGAGTTATACAACAGAACTCTTCAATAAATTACGGCAATGCTGCAATCGCATGTCTTCATTGTTTATACCATTTCATAACATAAAATCACGCCAGTACGCTCTAAAGGGGTAAGCAGACGTGTACAGTTCACCTTGGTACACTCTCATTTCACCGGTTATGTTCAGTTTCATAATATTCAGGTAATCTTTTCTGGCATTATAGGTTTTGCCTCACTTAACTACTTGCCTATTAGTTACAACAAAATAAAAGTAAATTAAAAAAAAAAATTGCAAAAAAATACTACCGACTTCCAAATAAGAAAACTACAAAGTGAAAAATATCTTTATTTTTAGAAGTCGGTGTCCTTAACGCAAATATGGTACCTACCAAAGACACCGACTTCCAAAAATAAAGTTATTTTTCACTTTGTAGTTTTCTTATTTGGAAGTCGTTAGTAGTTTTGATTTGCATGTACCCAGCTTATTATTTAATATTTCTACACCAGCAATGGTAGTATGTGTTAAATTATGTTAAATGTAAGATCTCAATGTAGGTACCATATACTGAGAAATAGATACTTACTTACTATTATCATTTCCCACCATCACCACCTACCACTACCACCACCACCTACCTACCACTTTCTACTTACGTATGAACGTCCCATTTTTTTCCAATTTATCTACAAAACTAAAAAAAGCTCTTAACTCGTAGATTTAGTCAAAAGTCTTTTTGTGTTTAAATGGTCGAATAGTTCGATTCTCGGCTCGGTCAGACTGTTATTTGGATTTTCTGGGCATTCTCTCACCCTCTAATAAATTGGAGTTAAACATTACTGGCTAAATGTTGGTTTTATTTTGCTCACTCGACCGTGGGCAAAATAAAACTGTAATGACAATAAATATTATATTTATATATCGGAGGAAGGTATACGATTAATAATTAGGAGCAGAGAAATCTTTGATTATATACTTGTCAAGATAGAACAATGCAAACAAACGACGCGATAAAACTGTCTCCAATTGCGTGATATGTGTGAGTACCTCTTGTGTACTTATTGTCGTCAAACTGTCAATGTATGCGTGTTTAAGGATGCCTGTTCCAAACTATTAACCTACCTTTTCTGAATTATTTAATATGATGAAAGTTAAACAAAACAGGTTAAATTAAACAATATTTTTTTAGATTAGTGTATCATTTATTTTAGTAACAACAAAAAATACAATGAAAAAATATACAGTAATTTATAGATTAAAACCCATCTCTTTGTGTTTGTTCTCGGCATATTTTTCTCTTTGATTTTATTGCCTGGGCTTAAGGTAAGTTGTCATTTACTGATCAAATATATAACGTAATTTTTAAAATAATAATGTTCTTCTGATCGAAAGATTATGTAATGCTATTTGTATTTTGTCTCCCATAGTTTCGTTAAATCTCCCTAGTAATATACTGACAACACTGGCTAAATCAGACTAACCTACAAAGTTATGAATTAAAAATCGTGTGTTCTTATAATATTAGTGATTAAATAACAAAACCTACCGGTGAAAAGTGCTCTTGGTATTATTATACGGTTTTCCCACATAATTGCTATACAGTTTGACGGCACAAATCGTTATATTTAATTATTTTTCGTGAACACGTTACCCTTAGGTGTTTCAAATGACACTGACATAAGTAACAATCGAGTCTACCAATTTTAGTAGACTTTATTTGGGCCGTTCAGGTAGGGTCAATGTGGCATCTAGACAAGTATATAATCAAAGAGAGAAATATTGCTTGTAAGTTTACATTAATTCAGTTTTGTTTAATTGGCAACATTTAGCTTCTGATTTAAACCTCAGTTGGATTCTTGGCGGGAATTTCAACCAAATACCCGCTTTTTAAATTTTTGTCCAAGCTTTTCCATTGAATTTAAATACTGTAAATTGTGTATATTGCTGTAAATAGTTTGTTCCTAGGCTGATCCCCCGAATCCCAAGATTCGAAAGCGGAATATTGGCGCTGATGCTGAGGACCATGTCGGCGGCGGTGAGGAAAGTGACTTTATTAATTACGCGCCCTACTTTAAACCTAATTATAAAAGACTGTATCCAGAGCATTCGGGTAGCACGGAGTTTAAAGTGTTTGTAGAAAGCCAGGATAAAGAACGATTGGGAAATAAAAGTCCCATATACACAAACAATCACATTTTCGCAGCGGACGTTAAAGGTGTGGTGGCGATACGCCGTGTTAATGCGAATAAAATAGTAGTCGTGTTCAAGCAATACAACACGGCCAACAATTTCATCAACAATGTAACATTCCTAGAAAAATATAAGATGAGGGCATATATCCCCGCAGCCCAGATAGAACGAGTTGGCATCATCAGGTTCGTGCCAACAAATATTTCCAATAAAGAATTATACACAAAGCTTTCTTCTGTCTACGAAATTGTGGCAATCAGAAGATTTACAAAGAAAGTGGGACAGAACAGGGTACCACTTCAGACAGTCAGCATAACATTTTTGTCAAATTCCTTACCAGACTCAATTCAATATGACCTTTTTTCGTATAGAGTTTTTGACTACATTCAACCCCTGTTGCAGTGCTATCGCTGCTTCAAATTCAACCACTCTGCCAATATTTGTAATGGTAAACAGCGCTGCAGCTGCTGTGCTGGAGAACACTCTTACAAAGAGTGTGACAAACCCAATGAGCTCTGCTGCATTAACTGCAGTGGACCTCATTTGGCTATATCAAGGACCTGTCCGGTTAAGATAAGGAAAATGTTAGGAAAAAAAGAAAAAGTAACTTATGCTAACATAGCTAAAACAAACAATACAAAGAAATAAACTGACTTCCCTCCTTTGCTGGAACGCTCCAAGACTGCTTCAAATAAAAAGGAAAATGTAAATAAAGAACTTGTTCTGAATAAGAACAAAATGAAATTGTACAATGTGGATAGTATACATAACACAACTATAAATAAAGAAACCATGCCTGAGAAAAAAACTGCACCCAAACCAAATATTCAATCAATTAATTAATAAATCAAATTAATATTCAATTAATCATTGCCAATAATGAAGTCTTAATGGCTTTAGTCCATACTTTAGTACAACTAAGCAACAAATCCGACGATGTGCCCATAACCACGTCGTCTATCAAAGACATGCTCATCAAAAATCTGTCAACTTAATGGATTTGAGTTCCAACATATTAACTTCCTTATGTATTGCACAGTATAATGCTAAAGTTTAAATAATAAAAACCTTTATTAATAATTTTTCTACGAAATCAAAATATAGATATTTGTCTATTAAATGAAACTTGGCTAAAAGACCAACAGAGTTTTAAAATACCTGACTGTAATTTCCACCATAAAAATTCAGCTAACAGTCATAAAGGAGTAGCTATCTTAATAAAGCCATATTTATAGTATAAGGTTTTAGACACCTGTTTCTATGAAGATATTCAGACTATTGCAATTTCTGTATTTACAGAAATAGGCGACTTAACAGTTTTATGTGTATATTGTCCACCTAAATCTGGGCATATAAGAATAAATCGATTGCAGAATATTATCAGGGACCTCCCTAAACCTATATTCTTTAGTGGTGATTTTAATGCACACCATATTGCCTTCGGATGCGTGTCCACAAAAGGCAGGGGGCAAGATTTATATTATTTAATTGATGATAATGACTTATGTATACCTAATTAATAATGGTGACTTTACTACAGTAAATCGCCCTCATTGCAATCCATCAGCCATTGATGTCACTTTCGTTAGTCCAAATCTTGTGCCACTTTGTGAGTGGTCAGTTCATGATGACACAATGGGAAGTTATCATTACCCAACTATTACAAAACTTGCAATTTGTGGTGACAAATATCAAGTTAATCCACCTGTTGACAGATTTTTGTACAATCAAACTGATTGGAGTAAGTTTTTTGAAATATCCAAAAATGTTTTCCAAAACATGACGATTGATGAAGAGGATCCAATGTCCACTTACCTCGAATTTTGTACTCGCCTTGATGCCCTGAAGGAAGTGATTCCAAAGTTGGTTAAAACTAGTGATTTTAGAAGTAGAATTCCAGCTCCTTGGTGGAATTCTATTTGTGAGCAAAGTGTAATTGCATCTTATACTGCTCTGAAACTGTACAGAAATGACCCAACTATAGATAATTACATTAATTATAAGAGATTAGATGCGTTAAAAAAACGTACAATTTCAGAACAGAAGAAGATTGGTTGGAACAACTTTTGTAACACTTTTAATAGAACTACTCCACTAAGTAAAATTTGGAACCTTATTAAGAGATTTAAAGGCATCAGATCTGGTAACAAATCATACAGGGATGAGTTTATTCAACCATTTCTGACAAAAATATCTGATAATAGTAACCTTATAGATAGTAGTCAATATAAGCATTATTTTGATCTCAATAATGACAACCCAAACACCAAATTTTTATTGGATTCTTTTACATGGACTGAATTCTTAATGAGCATGCAATCTAGAAAAAATACAACCCCAGGTTTAGATGATTTCCCTTACATACTGATTAAAAATCTTAATGATGATGTAAAACATTTATTCTTAAATATTCTTAAGAGTCTTTGGTGTAAGCAAATAATACCAGAATCATGGAAAACACAGTGCGTGATTCCCATATTAAAACCTGACAAACCACCAAATTTAGCTAGCAGCCTATCATGTCTTGGAAAGATTTTTGAGAATATGTTGAAGAATCGTTTGGACTGGTACTCTGAATCCAATAACATTATTCCACCAGTGCAATATGGATTTAGGCTCGGTCATAGCTGTGCTGACAGTTTCACTTCCTTAATAGCAGACCTGAAAAGGGCAGAAAATGGCAAATTACATACCGTTTGCGTATTTTTAGATGTACAAGGTGCTTTTGACAATGTTGACCCTGGCATACTTGTCAAAATATTGACTGGTAGTTTAGGTTTACCTGGACTTGTGTCCAAATGGATTTATGATTTCTTAAGTAACAGAAAACTCTTTGTCAAACACAATAACATCCTTTATGGACCAGAGTGGGCCAGTAAAGGTACAATGCAAGGTGCATTTCTGTCACCCTTGATCTATAACTTGTACACTTGTGAAATATGTAAATATTTTGATACTCAGAATGTAAATATATTGAAATTTGCTGACTATTTAGTTCTGTATAGTTCAAATTCTAATTTATGTGCAGCTATTGATACTGTAAATATAGCACTAGGAAAACTTTATGATTATTATAGTAATAGGCTGCATCTTAAAATTAATGCTTCCAAAAGCAGTGTTATGATTTTTGGAGATGACAACCCTACTACTGATGTTATATTTGCTACAGAGAGTATTCAAAGAATTAACCAGCATAAGTTCTTAGGTATTGTCATTGACCAAAAACTCAAATTCGAAGAGCACATTAAATATATTTCAAAAAATTCTTACAAAGGGCTAAATGTTCTAAGATGCCTTGCTGGGATATCTTGAGGAGCTGATCCAAAAATATTGTCAATACTGTACAAAGCAATTGTAAGAAGCCACTTTGATTATAGCACTCTAGCTTATATTAATTGTACATATGTACATAGATTGGATATAATTCAGAACAAAGCTTTGAGAATCATCTCTGGAACAATGTGTTCAACTCCTATAAGAGCCATGGAAGTTGAAACCAAAATCATACCCCTTATTTTGAGAAGAATATTGCTATGTGAAAGATATTGCGTCAAACTTTTATCATCATCTAATAATGATGTTATCAACAGAATTGTCCTCAGTAGACGAACTGTTGAGGGGCGTAACTCCACAGTTGTGCCAGATATATCTGGAAATGTATAATAAATGCACAAGGATTAAAAAACAGTCACAGTGGCCTTGCTATGCCCACAACTATGTTAGTATAACTCATCCGATTCATGTTCTAGAACACAGAGTTATAAGTAATAATGACATGCTAGAATTTTTGTCAGAAAATAATAAGTATTATACTCTATACACTGATGGCAGTAAGGGAGATGACCATGTAGATCTGCTTTATATGATCGTCAAACAAGGTTCACTCAAAGCTTTGTTCTAGACAATGAATGCTCAACTGCAGAAGCCTATGCAATCCTAGAAGCAGTAAAGTTAATAAGTCATATTCACCAGTCTTATAAATTCTTCTTAATTTTAACCGATTCATTGAGTGTTTTGGAAGCTTTAAAAAAATTGAAATTTAATTTTAAACTAATTATATTTTGTATATAAGTTAAATTGTAAGGATATTGAGATATCCTTTATATGGATACCTTCGCATAAGGGTATATCTGGAAAAGAAGTAGCAGATAGAACTGCAAATAAGGGGATAAATTCACTGGATGTTAAATATGTAACTAGTGTACCGCATACAGATTATTATAGCTCCATAAATAAAGAACTGAAATATCTCTGGGTTGAAATGTGGAAGAAAGACCAAGAGCAGAAAGGAAAGTGGTACGGAAGTATCCAAACAGACTTACCAACAGAACCCTGGTACAACGACCTGGAGTCAGCCAGCCGGCACTTTATCACCACGATTAACAGGCTTCGCTTTGGCCATACCACCACACCTGCCCACTTATCCCGTTTGGGCATAATTTCAAGTGATTCTTGTAAATTCTGTAACACACCGCAAGCTGATGCTGAACACCTGATTTTGAACTGTCAAAATTTTGCAATAGAAAGACTGATACTTGCCAGTGAATTAAGTGATATCTTAACAAATAATTCCTCCCGCCGCCTGAACGATATTCTAAAAACTAAAAAGTGTTTTGTGCCCATTTTTTAATTTATTAAAAACAGTTGTGGAAGTGTGTAGTGTACAAATAAAGTGTGTAAACTTTTAAATTTTCAAATTAAGACTTTTCTATTAAAGTCTTGGCTTAAAGGTCTCGTAAGGCCAGTGGCCAGAAATAACTTAAAAAAAAAAAAGATTTTATTCTATTGAAAACACTTTATTCTTCTTATGTCAAAATACTCAATTCTGATTGGATGTTTTAAAAGCGGTAACTTGCCAGATAAGTTTTTTGGCCAATGAAAAAGCGAGGAGAGTCTATGCTATGCTGGCTCTCTGGAGTGGAGTCGCCCGCGATGGGTTTTCGGGTAGATAGAAAAAGGAAGCGCGCGGACGCGCGTTTCGTAGTTATAAAGAGTTGTGAGGAAAAGAGTTGAGAAGTGAAGTATAAATAGACATCGAGCATGAACTTGAATTTATTGAGGAGAGTCCTCCCTTCCGACATATATATATATATATTTCAGGTTCAAAAAAGATGCTAATATGTTTATGAACATTTATAAAGTAAAAATAAACACAAACGACACCAAACCGTATTTTCGCTAACGATGCACGCTTCGTTAATTCTAAACATAATTAATTTTATAATAAACTCTGTATAATTAACACAGGACTGACCTTTCACTCTTAATGGGCCATATTATTTATAAATTCTCTAAAATTACTCAGTTTCAACGAGTAATATTCAATGAACGAGATAATAATATTTTACTTCAAATGATTGAACCTTTTGATCTGTTGTGAAAACTAGTTGGAAACATTGTAGGGTAAACCAATAGATTTATCTCATCTTAAGCTAGTTAAATATTTTACTAGAAGATCGAATAGGGTCTAATTTTAAACCCTTTATACTGCGAAGTCTGTAAGCTGAAACATTTGATAACGAAAGGAAGATTCGAAAGGGAGATAATACTAGTAATATTCAAATTAATTAGCAAAGCTTATATTCTTTAGACTTATTATATTCTTGAAATTTCAATCTTTTTATTTTTAATTTACATATTTTTTATTCACACAATTTAATCACTTGACAATTAACTACTCATTTTCTCGTCCAATATCCCATAATTTTGTGAATGTTTATTTGATTAGATTTGACATGTACCTTTTCTAACACTAGTTTTATAAGTATTTGTTACTAACAAGAAATGGATATGTAAATCGTCAGAATTTTAAATAAAAACATTTTTTTTTAATTTTTACAGATGAGAAAACAACGAAATAATTGGACTCTAAATTTTAAGTAGCTGCAGCTGATTACGAGTTCAAAGACGACAATCAAAACTTTGTTTGACCGTGTATTGCAGTTGCACATAAGAAACTTATGGCTTTGTCAGCTTATCTACACGCAACGAGGCCACGATGCTTGAAGCGATCATAGCGATTCGGCTTTTGGGCAAAGCAAAGGCGAAACATCACTGTGTCACTGTCAAGCTGTGATTATAACAGGAAACTTACAATGTTTCATTAACAGTCGTTTACGCATTAGCAACAGATGAGCAAACCATAATACTGCCTCGTGTAACAAAACAAAAATAGTTTCTATCTAATCATAGATTATGAAAGTGCTAGCCCTGCTACGAGTAATCCTATAAAACCATCTGGTAAAAAAATAAAGCTCAGAAGAACGCAGACCATAGAAATAATTACAGAAACAGCCGTGACTACAATAGAGTAAATTAAAAATGCCAACAACAAGGATATTTATCTTTTAACGAAGAAAAATCTGCACGTGCTTTGCAAAACATTCATTAGTATACTAATTGGAAATCTGCAATGTTCATAAGAAATAACATTTGTTTACTGGATTAAATTGTGATTAACTTGGTAGAGTCGTAGAGTAAGTGCAGTTTATCGTATCTACACACTCACATACACACACACATATAGTTGCTCCCGTAAAATTCATAAGTAGATTAAGCAAATTGGAATTGCGTAACTACCATCACTGTACGGCTCAGAGGTAGCCGGTTACTTACAGTTGAGTTGTTTGATGTGAGTTGACGAAAACCACAGATTACACCACAGTAAAGTTTATTCATAAAAGTTACACGAAAGTTAGGTTGGATGCTAATCCGCGATTATAGCGCTACGGCAGCTATTGGTCAACTAACTAAATATAATAATAAAGTAAATAAAAACGAGTAGTTAAAAGTAGGTCGCGGCGTAAGCAATTTGCCTGTACGTGAACCGTACATGCTCCCGAGGGAAAAGTGGGATGAGCATCCATTACAAAGCAAATAATAATATAATTAAAGTGAAAAGTAGTTATTTAAAGTTAAATAGTAAACAATAGTTAATGTGTCCTGGTAAAAGATGTAAAAATATAGGTATAGGTTATAACACTCAATTTAGTCAAAGTGAAATGCTTTCATCGGCTGTCTTGCTTCGCTGTAAACGGGCTCCGCTGCTGTCGAATGCATTTCTTGTAGCTCGATGTCCCTTCCAAAGTTATCCCTTCCTCTAGGTGTCACTCCTCTTTCGGCAGAGAGTGTTTTGACGTCTTCCTTTGTTTTCGTTTTCAAACATCGTTTAATAATAATATAGAGGGCAAGCGCAGCGATTCCTCCCAACATCAAAGAAGTAACCGAGTAGAGATAAATGTCGTGACTTGACATGTGAGACTCCTTCGGTAATATTTCTCTGCTTTTCTGGGATTCCAACTGCTGGTCTACTTTTCTTATTTCTACTGCAGTTGGCGTTTCTTGTTCAGTTATATTTAATTTTGCATTCTGCCAGCCGAGGTCAAAGATGTGGTTAATAGTCGAATTAATAGTTGGTATTTCTATCTCTGGTTCCATGTTAAAAGTACTTCCCAGCTGATTGTGTGTAAATATTGTGGCGTCCTTTTTCTGTAGTAAGCACTTTGATTTCAAGGAAATCACTCCAGTCCCGTCAATGACCGCTGGCGTAACTTGATCGTTACATATGACGCGCATCAGCTGTTTCCCGCACAATGTAAATAGCCACATATTCGATTTGTGAAGCTTTGTCCAGGTTTCTTTGCATGTTACATCATTGAGGACGCATGATAAAGACTCTTGTTGGTTGAAGACTTGGGCCTCACATGGGGCGTCTTTATCGTGCATGTTGTAGACTGGATTACGTGAGACACAAGTGAATCCGTCTTCTCCGTATGAAGTACATTGGCGCATGTCTTGGTCTTCCATTGTTATGTAAGAGTTTTTTACAAAGTTGATTGCGATGAAGCTTGAACTTGGTTGTACGAGTTTTAAATGTCCTTGTCTAAGGAACGGTATTGGTATGACTCGATATATCTTGTAGTCTTCATCTCTCAGCAAGGGGATGTGTATTTCAAATAGCATGTAGTTGTTTGTTATTCGAGCCTTCACATGGATCAGGTCATAGATATTTTTCAAATTCCTTTGAGTGCCCTTTACAGGTAACGATAATCCCTGTGGCAACCTTCCGGATATTATGTTTAGCTGTTCGATCAGTTGATTAGCAGGAAATAGATGGGTATCTAAATGCCCTCTGTAAATGTTGGCGAGAGTGTTTATCAGCATTTCCAATATTCGGTTTAGATCACTTATAATCAGAGTTGACGTCACGGCAGCGGAATTTATGTCATTCATTGTGAATAGCATTTGCGCCTTGTTCACTATTTTTGTGATTTCGCTGCAAGTTTGGTTCATGTAGATGCGCAATGTTTTGAATTGTTCATCCATAAAGGCAGTGTTCTTTTTTATAACGTTGTTTTCAGCCTCTACAATTAATGTTTGGTTTTTCATAAGTTGTAGTAGGTAGTCATCATTTGATTGTAGATCCTGTATGTCTCTTTCGTACTTTTCGGCAAAGTCTGCGTCGAGCACTCCGAAAAGAGTTCTTGCTAATTTCCCAACTCCATCAAAGTAACCTCGTTTTGGTCTTGAGTGTTGAGTGAGCAGCATAGAGTTGTAGTCGGCTAGGTGACTCAGTTCATGACGTAGGTGGCCGACAATTGTTTCGCAAGGCGAGTACTCATGTGATATTCTTTGGCATAGTTTATCTATTTGGTTCACATAATCATTGATCTGACCAGTTGCTTGCCAGTATGAGGTTAAGTTGTAGTAAACCAATAGGGTCCATTCGTCATGTATTAGTTTCATTTGCCCAGCTTCATCGAAGTAAATCGGATGATTGCTTGATATAGGTGTAACCTTCAAGTTCAAGTTATTCGTTGGCGCTGATTGTGCAAGCCCCGTCATTGCTAGCATGGCTAGGAGAACTAGTGATAGCCAATTGTTCTTATTTTTTGCTGTGCCTCCCCGTTTTGTAGTTTCCGGAGTAGGTCTCCTTTGCTCTTCCTCTTCGTTTACCCTAGGTTCTTCGGGTTTAAGTGGTAATGGTGCTAGCTTCGTTATTGGTCGCTTAAGTGACCCTTTCCTTGTTTTTAAGGTAACAACCCGTACTCGACCATCAGCGCCTGGATGTAGTTCCTGGACTCTTCCTATAGCCCAGCGGCCAGGAGGTAAGTGCTCATCTTTGACTAATACTAGGGTTCCTAGTTTCAGGTTTTCTTTTGGTTGCTGCCATTTGCTTCGGGTTTGCAGTTGATGTAGATATTCGTTCGACCAGCGCTTCCAGATGTGTACGTTCATTTGTTCAACAAGCCTCCATCTGTTTCTTAGATCGTGCTCAGCAAAATCTTGTTCTTCTTGTGGTAGTGACAGTAGGGGGCCACCAATGAGGAAGTGGCCGGGAGTTAGGTATTCCAGGTCTTCGACATCCTCTGTTAATGGGCACAGCGGACGAGAGTTAAGACAGGCTTCAATTTGATTTAGTAAAGTAGTAAATTGTTCGAAAGTAAGCTTCTGTTCCCCCAGTACTCGATGTAGGTGATATTTCATGGCTTTGACAGCAGCCTCCCACAGGCCTCCAGCTGTTGGCCAAAGTGGTGCATTGAAATGCCACTCAATTTGTAAGTGGCTCATCTCATCGAAGAATTCTGAATTCTTAAACGTATTGTGTTTTTCAAATTCCTGTTGAAGTAGTTTTGCTGCGCCCACAAAATTCGTTCCGTTGTCGGAGAATACGTGTCTGGGTGTACCCCTGCGGGCACACATCCTTTTGAACGTTTGCGTAGTCAGGTCCGACACCAATTCCAAATGCACAGCTTTGGTCACCATGCATATGAAGATTGCTATGTAAGCCTTGCAAGTTTTAACGCCTCTTCCTTTGTTGATTTTCACATCAACATGCCCAGTATAGTCTACGCCTGTGTTTGTGAATGGTCTTGATGGAGTTACACGCTCCTTTGGCAAGTCTGCCATCAGTTGTACGTTTCGGTTTGGTTTGAAACGATGACATCGGACGCATTGTCGTAGCTCCTTCTTGACTGTTCTGCTACCTCCAATGACCCATAATGTTTGACGTAAATGGGCCAAAGTGAGTCGGGCGCCTCCGTGGAGAGTGTTGCGATGAGCCTCTTGAATAATAAGCTCCGTTAATCTTCCTGTAGCCGGAAGAATAATAGGATGTTTAGCTTCGGGAGATAAAGTTGAGTAGCCTAGTCGGCCCTTCACGCGCAGTATTCCACGGTCGTCAAGGATTGGGGTTAACTTCAGCAAGCTGCTTTTTGTTGATATTGGTCGATTTTTCTTTAAACATTCAATTTCGTCGCCATAGTTTTCATTTTGAACATTTTTGATGAGCAATTCTGTTGCTCCCATAATGTCTTGTGGTGACAAACACATAACCTCCTTTTTGTTACCGCAGTCGGTTAACTTATTGGTTGAGTTTAGTGTGCGTTTTTGCTTACGAATATTGCTTATTCGTACAATCCATCCAAGCACTCGTATTACGCGTTTATAATTACTGTTTTTATTAAGTAATGTATCAATTATTTCACAATGCTTGTATGTGACTGCGCAGCAGTTTATTTCCTGCAACTCAGTGTTTGTTGTGTAGGTCAGGTGATTGTCCTGATGAATTTTTGGCATGTTTGTTTTTAACCAATGTGGTCCATTCCACCAAAGTTTAAAATCTAGGAGTTGAAAAGGTGTAAGCCCTCGAGTTGCACCGTCAGCAGGATTTTCTTCTGACTTCACATAGTTCCAGCAGTTTGCTGAGATAATGCTGTTTATTTGTTTTACTCTGTTAGCTACATATTTCTCCCATCGGTTTATATCGCCCTGCAGCCAGGCTAAAACGACCTTGGAGTCGCTCCAGCACCTTAAATGTAGATTTTTAGTGCTGAGGGTGTTCCGAACCTTTTCTAGCAGTTTGGCTAGTAAAACGGCCCCGCAAAGTTCCATTCTAGGTACAGTTATCCTGTTGCTGATTGGTGCAACCTTTGTTTTTGCAGTAATTAGTGTAGTCTTGTATTCGCCGGCTTCAGTTTTCACTCGGCTATAAATGACGCACGCGTAAGCTTTTTCGCTTGCGTCGCAAAACCCGTGTATCTCTAGATTGTTTTCTTGACATTGTAACCATCGTGGTATGGAAAGTTTGTTTAGCAACGGGATATTTTTTCTAATTGTTTCCCATTCTGTAGCGAGATCGTCGGTTAAGCGTTCATCCCAGTTGGTCTTGCTTATCCAGATTTTTTGGAACAGAAGTTTGGTTTTTATTGTAAGTGGCGATAGTAATCCAAGTGGGTCGTATAGCTTGCTTATTTCGCTCAGTAGCACGCGTTTTGTCAGTATTTTCTTGATTGGTAGATCCCATTGGTATGTGAAGCTATCGTTGTCTTGATTCCACCTCATGCCCAACATTTTTAAATTAGTTGTTTGTTCTGGGCTAAAGTCGATGTTCGTATTGCGGCTCTTTTGATCATCTCGCAAGTCTTCCAAGATACTCGGTTCGTTAGTTTTCCATTTTCTCAAGTTAAATCCTCCTTTTTTCAGCAACTCAATTAGCTGTGTGACCAGTGTCTTCGATGCGTCGACAGTATCCTGTCCGTAAACCAAATCGTCCATGTAGAAGTAGTTTTTCAGGACGTTTCCAGCTTCCGGATAGGTATCTTTTTCATCTTCTGCGAGTTTATGTAGAGTGCGCATTGCCAGATAAGGTGCACTTTTTGTTCCGTAAGTTACTGTGCCCAACTGCCAATCTTGTAGAGGTTCCTTAGGGGAAGATCTCCAGATTATAGTTTGCAGATGTTGTTGATTTTCGTTTAGCCAGATGAACCGATAAAGTTTTTCTACATCCGCCGTAAAGACGTATCTGTACGTTCTCCAATTAATTAGTAGTGTCAGTATGTCCTTTTGTAAGTTCGGACCGCAGTACATGTGATCATTGAGACTGCTGCTGTCTCCTTTTGTCTTGTACGAGGCGTTGAACACTACTCTTAGTTTTGTTGTAGTGGACTCAGCTCTCATCACGCCGTGGTGAGGTAGGTAAACTCGGCCCCTACTTTCTTCTGTGACTGGTTTCATGTGTCCCATAGCGATGTATTCGTTCATAAAACGCGTGTACTCGTAACTGAGTTCTTTGTTTTTTAGCATTTTCCTTTCCAGTTGAAGGAACTGTGCTAATGCTTGTGACCTTGCATTGTTTAAGTTTGATTCGTAGTTAGGCTTCATAGGCATTTGTACCACATATTGTCCGTTTGCCAATCTTGTGGTAGTTGCGTTGTAATAATCTTCACAGTGTTGTTCCTCACTAGTTGATGATGACTTGTCTGGAATTGCCTCGGTTTCCCAAAATCTTGCCATGTTTTCGAAATCGTTTAGTGTCACCAAGCAGTTGAATGTCTTTACATTCCCGCATAGAATCCAGCCTACTTTCGTTTGTTGAGCTACGGGGTATCTCTCACTCCTGATGACGCCGTTTAGGATAAGTTCTGAGTAGATGTCCGCGCCCAAGAGTAGATCGATCGGGCCCGACAGATTGAACTGTGGATCCGCTAGTTTTAAGTTTTCTAAATAGTCCCAGTTGCTGATTGGGAACGATGCGGTAGGTAAGTTGCTTATGAGTTTTTTCATAATTAATGCTTCAAAGTTTAGTCTGTAGTCTGAATGTATTGACTGGCATTCTAAGTTCATTGCCCCTTTGCAGTTGCCGCTAAGGGTTCCGACACCCGATACAACAGCGCTCACTTTACGTCGCTGTAATCGGAGGCGTTGTGCCGCGTTTTCCGTTATTAGGCTCACTTGAGAGCCTTGGTCTAGTTGGCCTCTCAAGTTGATGAAGTTTCCATCAATTGTTTTGACTTTCAGAAGTACAGTTGTCAACAACACTTCCCTTTGTTCGTTCGTTATGTTGTTGACCCCATAGGAAGTCGAAAGGGTCGACGATGGGTTTTCCTCCCTTGTTGCTTGTTTTTTGCTAGATAGTTCAGTTACATCTTCATGCATAAGTGTATGGTGTGCCTTATGACACAATTTACACGTCTTTCGTGATTTGCATTGTTTTTCTCCGTGGTTGAATAGGCAGTTTTTACAAATATGCAAGTTGCGAATTGCGTCATTCCGTTTGTTTGTGTCCATAGCCAAGAATTGTTCGCAATTCATCAATACGTGATTAGTTTTGCATATTGGGCATGTTTTTGCTGTCGTGAAGAAGGTTTTTGGTGAGTTTTGTGACTTGTTAAAGTACGATGACCCCTGCGTTTTATTCTTGTAGTTGTAATTTCGGTTTTCTGATCCCTTATGAGGCTGCTTTTCCGATTTCCATGGTTTGTTTGATGACGAGATTTTTTGGCTACTTCCCTGCAGAGCTTCCAGTGACATGAACTTTGATTCTAAAAACTCGGCGAACTCTTCCAGTTCGGGAAATTCCCTGGGATGTTTGATCTCCTTTATATATTCGTTATACGTAACGCTATCTAGTTTTTGAATCAATAGGTGGACCACGATCGGATCCCAGTTGGTGATGTCTAGCCCGATGTTTTTGAGCCCGTTCAAGCACTCCATCATGACGTCATGAAGCTTCCGTATGCTTGCTGCGGTTGGTTGCTGAATACTAGGTTGATTCAGGAGTGTATTCATGTATGATGTAAATAACAGCCGTTTGTTATCGTAGCGGTGGGTCAGCATGTCCCAGCAAGATGCATAGTTTTCAGCACTGATGCCAAGATGCTGAACCAGTTTCTCTGCTTCACCCTTCAGTTTTGTTTTCAAGTGTTGCATTTTTTGAGCCTTCGAAAGTGTCGGATTGTTGTGTACACTTTCGAGGTAGAGGTCTCTAAAAGTCAACCACTGGTTATAGTTGCCATGGAAATCGGGTATTTGAATTTTTGGCGTAGATTTCTCATAATGTGCATTGTTCCAGATGTTGTGTTGTAGTTTCCTTTTCAGGTCATCATAGAAGTTTTCTGCTGTATTGTATTTCTGTTGATAAATTGAGTCCTCATCTTGTAGTAGGTACTCTAGTTCCCAATTTGCCTTTTCGATTTGCTCCCATTTAGTTTTCAGGGTGCTTAAGTTGTCTTCTAATTCCCATTTTTCCATCGGTACTGCCAATGCTATGTTTACCTTTTCCACAGTGCGTTCAAACGCTCTAAAGTTGCAGTATTGTTGACGCAAAAGAACTTGTTGCTTTTCCGCCGACTCGCTTGCTTCCCGAGGAGGTACGTGGAATTGGATATCGTCGAAAGTAAATTTCGATTGTCCCTTACCTTGCTTAGGCGTAGCAGGTGGTTGTTCCGTCTTACCAGCAGGTGCAGACGGCAATTCCGATTTACGTTTCAACATGTCTTGCAGCACTTCTTCATACATCTTCTTCGTACAGTTGAAAATGTCGTCGTTGAAGTATTGAAGGTCTGTTGCTCCAGACTCTTCCAGTAGATGATGGTTGTGAACAAACTTCTCCCAGTTATTGTTCAGCCGAGAAAGACGCTCCTCCAGGTACGCCAAGTTCTTCCTGGTGGGACTGTCCTTCTTGTAGTTGGTGCAAATAAGCTTCAAGTCTCTGAAGGTTGTTTCTTGATGGCTTATCAGTTCCGTTACGCTCTGAACCATGGTTATTAGTTATTGGCTTGACCGTTGGTGGAGTAGAGTTGTATCACCGTAGGTACTAGTTCACCAAAGTTGCGAAGTTTCCGCAAGTTTTGGATATCAAGTGCGTTAGCGCCCCACTAACGCGATCCGCTCTTCTGGGACTCCAGCTAGACAGATTCGCTAACGTTAACAGAGAGAATACGCACCTGTTATATCCGGCTCGAAGGACCAGTTTTATGTACGGCTCAGAGGTAGCCGGTTACTTACAGTTGAGTTGTTTGATGTGAGTTGACGAAAACCACAGATTACACCACAGTAAAGTTTATTCGTAAAAGTTACACGAAAGTTAGGTTGGATGCTAATCCGCGATTATAGCGCTACGGCAGCTATTGGTCAACTAACTAAATATAATAATAAAGTAAATAAAAACGAGTAGTTAAAAGTAGGTCGCGGCGTAAGCAATTTGCCTGTACGTGAACCGTACAATCACAATCTGTGAATCTATTATTGAATCTAGGAGTGACTTTTATTTCGTTGGCGTTATTTCAGGGGGTTAAAAGAGGCATTTTTATCAAGGGGATTTTTATTTTTAAAATAATTAACTGTTCAGTACATTTGTTTGCGTAACTTGACAAAAAGAAGGCAACAGTTGATTCGTCTTGTTGAACAAAACATGTTACTGAAGTGTTAGTAATTTTTTTCTACACTAATCAAAGGCATGCCAGTTTTTCAGTTATCAATTAATTTCCTAGAAGTCTAACGAGATGCTGGCAGTTATAATTTAAACAGCCAAAGCTGTACACCAAAGAATTAATCAGTTTGTCATTATGGTAAAGTACTCAATTCATTAAAGATTACAATTGTGTAAAGTTTGGTCTTTGAGCCCAAAGACAGGCGAGATGCGAGTCACGAGAATGCGAGTGTGGTTTTTAATAAAAATTGCTTTATCTGTAGAGAATTTTAGAATTTTTTATTTTATTTGAAAGTGCGTTCTAACTTGTAGCATAAAAAACCTCATTACTGTTATATGCGTAATTATAACGGGATTGATCTGGTGGCATTGAAGCGTGGTGCAGGTGATATCGACTGGTCTCTCGTTGTTGATAGCGCTTGTGTCGAAGATATGGTAAACTGCTTCAATGCCAAACTGCTCAATTATACGACAAGCATGCGCCGCGTCGGTGAGTTAAAGTTAAGCATAATCCTGCTCCGTGGATCAATACTCAAATTAAAGACGCAATTGCTCGTAAGGACAAGGCGAAGAGCAGATATAGGCGCAGACCCACGGATCAGAATCTTACTCATTTCAAAGCACTACGTAACCGCTGCAATCGTCTGTGTCGGGATGCTAAGAGACGCTATTTCCATGAATCTCTAGTCAATCGCAAGTCCTCTGACGTTTGGCGATTTCTAAAGTCTGTCGGTATCGGCAAATCTCCCACTAATACCTGTAAAGATGTCGACTTGTTGAATCTTAATAGGCACTTTTCTCTTCCACCTGTCACTCTCGACCCTATTGTCAAAACTTCTACTTTGACTGAACTTTCCGATTTGCCGTTACCGAATTGCCCACTATTTAATGTGTGTCGGGATGCTAAGAGACGCTATTTCCATGAATCTCTAGTCAATCGCAAGTCCTCTGACGTTTGGCGATTTCTAAAGTCTGTCGGTATCGGCAAATCTCCCACTAATACCTGTAAAGATGTCGACTTGTTGAATCTTAATAGGCACTTTTCTCTTCCACCTGTCACTCTCGACCCTATTGTCAAAACTTCTACTTTGACTGAACTTTCCGATTTGCCGTTACCGAATTGCCCACTATTTAATTTAAATTCAGTCTCTGATGACGATGTTAAAAAATCTCTTCTTGCTATTTCATCCTCTGCTGTTGGCCATGACAATCTGTGTTCGCGAATGATAATTCCTATTCTCCCATTCTTGCTCATATTGTTAACTACTCTTTATTCACTGGTACATTTCCTTCAGCCTGGAAACATTATACCACTTCCGAAAATAACCAATCCTTCTTCTTTATCTCATGTCAGACCCATCTCCATACTACCTTTTCTCTCTAAAGTTCTCGAGCACATCGTTCATGGTCAAATTTCCAGATTCCTTTCATCTATGCTCTTATCTGTCCTTTTCAATCTGGCTTCCGGACTGGTCAAAGCACGGCAAATGCCCTTCTGAAGGTCACTGATGACATCCGCTGGGCTATGGAAAATAAATCTCTCACGGTGTTAGTCCTGCTTGACTTCAGTTGTGCATTTAAGTCGGTGGATTTTGACATTCTGCTCGGGGTCCTTCAGTCTATTAACTTTTCTCCCTCTGCATTAGCCTGGTTTGACTCTTATCTTCGGGGTCACTCGCAGTGTGTTCGCCTTGAAGAGATATTCTCTGATTGGTGTAATCTCACTGTTGGTGTTCCTCAGGGTGGCGTTCTCTCTCCTCTTCTTTTCTCTATCTTCATAAACACTGTTACCAAGATAATCAGCTCCAACTTCCATCTTTACGCAGACGATTTGCAGCTTTATCGACACTCCTTGATTGCGGATGTGGACTTTGCAATTGACGCCATGAATCGTGACCTGGAAAGTGTTAGTGAATGGACTAAGTCCTATGGATTACAGATCAACCCATCCGATCAGTCGATACTATCGCACTGCGCTTGACGTGTCCACTCTGACACCTTTATCCCTTGACGGCTCGACCATAGCTTACACTGATACTGCTAAGAACCGTGGCGTCTTAATAGACAGTAATCTCTCTTGGCGAGCTCAAGTTAATGAGATAAGTCGCATGGTGCACTTTTCATTTCACTCATTGAAAGCCCTCCAAAACCTATTGTCCTTTAAAACCAAAATCCATCTAGCTCAAACTCTAATTCAGCCGATCATCGATTACGCTGATGCCTGCTATCTGGATGTCACGGAGGAGCTCCTAAATAAGCTTGAGCACTTGCAAAATCTGTGCATCCGTTTAGTTTTTGGTCTGAGGAAATACGATCATGTCTCTCAGTTCCGCAAGGATCTCAAGTGGCTCCCTATCCGTCTCCGCAGGAACACTCGAGTATTATGTCGCCTCTTCAATATCCTTTTTAACCCTGCATAAACTGGATATCTGCGCGATCGCTTTTCCTTTACTCGCGCTACCGATGTCCAGTGTAGATCCCACCTAAGGCATCATCTAAACTTCCCCTCCCACAATACTAATTTCTATTCCCACTCCTTCTCAGTTCATGCAGTACGACTGTGGAACTCACTTCCACCTAAAATCCGTGACTCTAAAAATGTATCTTTATTCAAGAAGCAGGTCAAAGAACATTACCTTTCCACGATCTTGTAATTTTATATATAATAAGTTGTATGTATTTTATCATTTATATATGTAGTTAAGGTATATGTGTAATTTATATATAATAAGTTAAGTTATTATTGTCTATTTTAAGTTTCCTTATTTCTTTCTACACACTGTGTATTCGTCTATCATCCAACTTTCCTGTCGCAGGTCTGCTGGAAGAAATTTCTATTGAAATAAACAGTACGTTTGTGCTCTTCTATCTGTATTCCTTCTTTTCTCTGTAAGTTTTTTTGTGTGTACATAAATAAATAAACGCGTCGCATCTGTCTGCGAGAGACTTAAAACATTCTAGAAAGCCAAAATATTCAAGGTTAAGAAAAGCCTAACGTGAAGTTATGGTATATATCTAGCTACCGCGCTATAGTATCTAGAATTACATACAATGTGCAAAACTTAGCACTTAGACCAACATAAACTTAGCTATTCCGTCGACACCAATTTAAAATACAAACTACTACGACTCTTTGGACGTGGATCGTTCCATTACTAAAGTTAACTTTGCACTGTGTTTTTCCTTACTCCATGCGTTATTTCGTAAAAAAATACTGGTTACTTTCAATCATTCCACAGCTGGACAAAAGCGGGAGGTTATTGACCAGCTGTGGAACATAACTTGTGGTAACTACCAGCTATTTCCGTCCTGGGCTAGTTTGGGCCATTGATCGTTAATTTGTTCACCATCAGCTGACTGGTATACTGCGACGCCACCTGGCTGTGTCAGGGCTCCACATAGTGATTATTTCGACCACATTGGGCAGCTGACGCAGCAGACGTGGGCAGCCAAATCACACTTAAATTTTGTGGTGTTTTAGGCATAATCTTCGCCATAATATTAATTCTTTAGCAATGCCTAAAGCATAAAAAATACTACATTTATTTGGTAGTTAATTTTTATAAGATGCTTGACCGATATGTCTACCGTGGTCATATTGTTTTATTTGGCAAAGAACATCAACAGACGGAGGTATCGAGAAGAATACAGCTCGGGTGGGCCGCTTTTAACAAATTGGATGATATTCTGAAGTCAGTCAAGATTCCACAATGTCTGAAGACTCGCCTCTATAACCAGTCTGTTTTGCCCACCATGAACTATGGTGCCGAGACGTGGAACCTCACACAGCAGGCTGTGTACTGTAAAGGCTTCGAGTTGTACAGATAGCCATGGAGCGGTCCATGCTTGGCATACGGCTAATAGACTGAGTTCCAAACGTTGAGATCCGAAGACGTACGAAGATTTCCGACGTCGGAAAACGAATTTTGGAACTCAAATTGAGCTGGGCAGGGCACCTGGCAAGGCGCGGTGATAATAGGTGGAGTAAGGCGGTGAATGAATGGCGTCCAAGGCTGGAAGAAGAAGTATCGGTCGTCCAGAGATGGGCAATGGCGAGATGGGCAGATGACATTGTTGCCATTGTGGGTAGAACCTGGATGAGGCAGGCACAGGAACGTGGTGATTGGTGCAAGAAGAGAGAGGCCTATGCTCAGCAGTGGGCGAAGTCGGATTGTGGATGGATAAATTTTAATAATGAAGCTGAATGTGCCGTTTGTAAATCTCAACTTACCCGTAACTGAATTAGGAGGCGATAAGGACTAGCGTAGAGTACCAAAATATGAAAACAGAATGGACATTGTAGAGAAAATAAAGCTTTTTGTGTTTATAATTGAACGTATTGCAAAATGTTTAGCTTCTTTTTATTAGTTACAGTAACCTTGTAAAATAAAGGATGCCATCTAAACAGAAGAACCCGTCGTAATTGATAGAAAACTCTATCTTTATCAAGCATTAGCATTCGATTAGTTGTTAATAACACTGTGTGTATGTATGGAAGCTTATAATTCAACCTCCATTCTATAAGAAAACTTGCCCCACTCTTGCTTTTCTTGGGGCAAAATAAGTTATAGATAGCCTATAACCATTTGGTATAATGGTGATAACCTTTCAAATAGGTGTAGTGGTTTTGATTATAATTTTGAATACTATTTTAATTTTAATCCAAATTTGATATTAGATTTGACATTAGATATTAAGACAAAATAAAATGGTAAGGGCGCTGACATCTGTCCGCCTAGTTTATAGGCTTCATAAAAAATATTGTTACCATTTATGTCATTAAAGATTAAACTTACAAAATTCAGGCTCTCTCTTTATGATATTAGTCAAGAAGATATAAAGCGTACTTTGATATTAGATATAAGTAAGTTTTCTGATCATAATAAATAAATATACGTGACCATTTATTTAATCAGCCTAGTCCAAAAAGGTTTAGTTGATGGTTCTGTTTGTGCTCTAGCTCCAAAAATCTGGGACTTCTATGTCAGAGCAGGACCAGAAGATACAAATGAAGAAGAGATTAAGAAGATATCTTATTCAAAACGACACGCTGATAGTGTAGAGCATGTAGCTTAGCTCTGGATAAAGGTGATTTTTCAAATGAGGTGCATAAAATTTTCGATAGGTACCTACCAAAACTATATGGAGAAGAACGTGCAAGAAACTCCACGGAACCGACTTCAGAAAAGAAAGGTTTTTTTCACTTTGTAGTTTTTTGTTTTGGAAGTCGGTTTAATATATTGTTAAAAAGTTTTTTATTGCCTCAATTAAGCTTTACCGTAACATTCGGTCAACTCGAACAACATCGAATACCGCAAATGTTTGCTACACACAATACGAGCTGCCACTGTGACGGAGCGTCCCCATAGATTTCCATAACAAACGATCCCGACGACGGTAAACAACGGCCCATTACCAGGTCGTCTGTCCAGCTAATGTAATGCCATCCACACTCACATCCTTCTGACGTTTCTCAATCTGCCTGGACATTTACAACACCTAACCTAACAAATAGATATTGCTGTAAATATGGCACGCTAATTTATAGAAAAAACTAGCTTGTGCCCTCGGCTTCGTCCGCGTGCAAGCCAAAAATAATCCATATTACTCAATACAGTACGATACAACAGCAACAATCGCAAAATAAAGCTAGTCGCACCTCAGGAGCCGCACGCGCCGCAATTCACCTTAAAAGGGTTGGATAGTAAAGAAACGGGATGTACTAATGAGATAGAAAGTCTCTTATGTCTTAATCTAAACCATGGTCTACTAATTGCGTTCCAATTTTCATGCAAATCATAGCGCTGTTGTGGCGTGATTGATTAACAAACGAACACACTGTCACTTTTGTTATACTAATAGGAAGTTCGCCTTTGTAGCATTGTGTCTATCTCTCATATTCGTGTGATACTCTGTTTCTACGTCATATCTTTACCCGTGTTCGTACTCTTTAAATAAAGGCCTCTGTAAATCCTTCCCATTGTTTAACATAAAGTTTTGCTTGCGTCACATTTCGTTGTCTAAATAATCTTTTGAACATAACAAAAGGGAAAACTTCGGTCCAAATATAAAGTTAGTCCGTTAAACGTGTGATTGGATGCCCAATGATATTTCTCCAAGTTAACCAATTAAGCGTTAGTTTTGTGCCTTTATCGTGATTGTTCGGTAGTATTAGATGGTTTATTTTACACGCTGTTCGCACATCTTTTTTATCACTTAAGATAAAAGTGACTGTGCTTAATCATTTATGGAGGTGGAAGTTTCCTTGTTCTATTTTTATGAATTGAGTAAAAGTTGTGCGAATTTTGTTATGGGTTTTGGAAATAGTAAAGCAAGTAGATTCGGTCGTCTCTTTTAGAGAACCTTGAAAACAAATTTAACAGAGGTATCAGATTATAAACATAATTATTTAACTTCTTTTTCTTTTCGTGGGAGGATTTGGCCACTTCTGGTGTCAGAATTTGAATTATTTTATTTGATTTGATTTGATTTGAACTACTAGCAATCCACCCTCGACTTCGTTCGCGTGATTTCGTATTTCATCCTACAGATGACTTTCTTATGTGCAGTTATTTATTTATTTACCCTCGCACTGGAACGCCTTACAGCAATTACACCAATGGAGCACAAACTTACAAATACAGGACTTTCAGTCCAGGTTTCCAGTGTAGGCAACCAATAATAAGCTATTGTTAAGATAATTTAAAAGAATGGTATATTAGTTGAGTTAGTTTAAGAAAACGTATTGTGTCAATTTTGATTATTTAAGTTATGCCAAGGAATTAGATTTTTCATACAATAAAATTATTCTGCCCCTTAAAGATTGAAAATTCTGGAGTGGCGACCGCATACTAGAAACATACAGTCAGTTTCTTCTTTTATATATATGGATTCTAGGCCTAGTGGTATTGGCTGTGCGTTGATCGATCAGTCAGTCAGTCAGTCAGTTTCTTCTTTTATATATATGGATTCTAGGCCTAGTGGTATTGGCTGTGCGTTGATCGATCAGTCAGTCAGTCAGTCAGTTTCTTCTTTTATATATATGGATTCTAGGCCTAGTGGTATTGGCTGTGCGTTGATCGATCAGTCAGTCAGTCAGTCAGTTTCTTCTTTTATATATATGGATTCTAGGCCTAGTGGTATTGGCTGTGCGTTGATCGATCAGTCAGTCAGCCAGTCAGTTTCTTCTTTTATATATATGGATTCTAGGCCTAGTGGTATTGGCTGTGCGTTGATCGATCAGTCAGTCAGTCAGTCAGTTTCTTCTTTTATATATATGGATTCTAGGCCTAGTGGTATTGGCTGTGCGTTGATCGATCAGTCAGTCAGTCAGTTTCTTCTTTTATATATATGGATTCTAGGCCTAGTGGTATTGGCTGTGCGTTGATCGATCAGTCAGTCAGTCAGTCAGTTTCTTCTTTTATATATATGGATTCTAGGCCTAGTGGTATTGGCTGTGCGTTGATCGATCAGTCAGTCAGCCAGTCAGTTTCTTCTTTTATATATATGGATTCTAGGCCTAGTGGTATTGGCTGTGCGTTGATCGATCAGTCAGTCAGTCAGTCAGTTTCTTCTTTTATATATATGGATTCTAGGCCTAGTGGTATTGGCTGTGCGTTGACCGATCAGTCAGTCAGTCAGTCAGTTTCTTCTTTTATATATATGGATTCTAGGCCTAGTGGTTTTGGCTGTGCGTTGATCGATCGGTTAGTCAATCAGTCAGTTTTTCTTTTATATATATAGATATAGATTTCACTAAAAACCGAAAAAATTTGGTGTAGCATTCTTCAATCCTTTGCCTTTTTAAGAGCCCCGTGTACATAAAGCTGGGCTTTGTGCTGAAATTATGTTTGGGCCAAGGTCGCCACGCTATTCCCAACTCCTGAAAACTATAATTTAACATTAGTGTTGAACACACAGTACAGGACGTCAGCGTCCTGTTAGCTTTAATTAACTAACTTGTTAAAGTAACTGGTAATTGCTTCCTTTAATAATTACAAAATCGCTGCCATATCCAGCTATCACAATAACCAACTTACATCGCTGTACCCGCTTCACGCTTGCAGCTACAATCTGTCACGAAGTTAGCTCTCGGAAAATTTTGTGCAAATGTAAATCAAAGACGATGTCGCTTCTATACTAATTCAGTTAGTCGCTTCGTATAATTATGAACAAAGTGGAGGAGACTGGATTATAAAGTACAAAGTCTGCGGAGTAACCATTTGTAATCTGCTGGAAGGTATGAGAAAATTAACAAGTGGAGCGCCACTCTAAAAGTTTTGGTAAAAAATGTATTTTTAATACTTAGGATAGTATGCATTGCGACTTTGGTACCACTCTAGTCGCTAAGTGAGTTTTTGACAGCCGTGATGTTTGCTCTTGCTTTTGCATGTAGTGGTCAACTATTACGTTTTCTTGCTCTGACTTCTTCAAGATATTGTTTTTAAAGTTACACTAGTCGATCATTCTTCCATACAAACGTAGTCTAGAGATTACTCCACTGTTTCACGATGTACGTCCAAAATAAAAAAAATATATCAATTTGTCTCATCATTATCTAGCCCTGTATGGAAACACGAAAGTTAAAAAATAAAATATTTTAAAGTTATGAGCGTCGAAAGTTCCATATTTCAACACTAATTTTAACGCATCTTTGGGCGGAAATAAATACCATAAAAAGAAGGAAAATTGCAAAACGGCCTCCATACAGGGATAGATTAGTAATTAAAAAATGCAAATAATTTAATTTCGAAAATATATATTTAATAGTTTTTTCATGATATCTAGACTCCCAAAGATTTTTTTATTAAATTTTACGCGATTGTTTTCGTTCTAAATCATCATCCATTGCGATACAAATTTGCAAAAGTGCTAATTCGTACGCGAACTAGCTTCTTACTGCTCATCACAGCATCTATCTCATTCGCACGTGTTGTCGGAAGAGATAGCATGCATTTTAAGCTCGCGCACAAAATAGTTCATGCCTTCGACTAGTTGAACCTTAAGTGTCGTTGTTAAAGATTTAACTGTATTTTCTTCAGATTTTTATGCGGTAGGTAAGTATTTGCGTAATTTTTTGCAAATAAAAGTGCTCAATGGGCGCTTAAAGTTTTGGAGTGGCGACCGCTTTCTGGAAGGCGCAGCGATGGATCTTTCCACTAGAATGCGGGGATTTGCTGGATGCAGAACGCACAGGACCCGTCGATGATTTTAAAGGTAACTAACTCCTCTAAACGAACAGACCGTTAATTCTTTAAAATACACAATTAATCAATTATTTAAAGCGACAACCTCTTATCTAACACACTTTGTCAAAGTACTAAAACAACTAAACGTGTAAAGTTTACATCATATAAAACTGAATTAATAGCACGTAATCAAATAACGTTGAAACATTACTCCCTTGATGTACTAAGAGTCCATTATAACTTGACACACGGCAAAAACCAGAACCAAAATGAACTTATACAGTTAGACGTAACTTTGACGTTTGTCTTGACAACTAAACCCACTCTGAAGTTTCAGATTAAGTTGGCCATCTTGTCGAGTCTTGAGGATTTAATTAGAATCAGATATCATAACACACTTGCTACGTTTTAAGATTTCCGGTAATTCAAAGACGATATTCGTTAGTAACACAAAAGTGTGTTATGATTAAGTTATTTGTTGTGTTTATTTTAGATACCTACATAATATATTATACAGTACTTACAAAATATATTTCCCAAAGGGTTAGGCAGAGGAATATAAATATAATACAATAGCCTTTATTTTCTAAACAAAGTACAGTACATACAGTATTTTAAAACTAAAGTTATGGTTAATTTATTCTTGGTTGCTTGCAGTATGGATTCTATTGCCATTGTCTCTTTCTTGGGCCTTATAGCCAAAGGCGTATAGCCCACCTTTATTTCACTGGTTAGGTTTAAGTTTCATGGACTGGAGAGCAAGCTAGCAAAAGCTATTTATAAGCCGGGCAAAAGTCTAGTCTCTATGGGACCTGTGCAGGCGCCTGGGAAATAATGGTAAAACCTAATAAATAATATTTTTTCTAAACTCAAATCAAACCTAGGACTTCACCTCAGCAGTAACACTTGCACTAAACAGACCAGGGAGACAATACGAGAGTCATGATGAGTAAAGCAACGAGGTAATTAATATTTTGTATTTAGTATAAAAATTTATACGACACAAAATTAGTATATAAGGATCTTAGCAGGTGGCATTTTGTAGTTTCTGCTTATTCCCATGGGAAAAAGACGTGAGTTTATGTATGCGTGTAGGTATCTAAATTATACATAGGTGCTTGAAGAGGTAAGCGATACTGTGATAGACGATGGTTTCACGCTTCAGGCACATGTCGTGTGTAAGATGTTGTGAAATTCTGTAGTGTATGTAATATAGTTTACGGTATACAAGTAAGAGGAATATAGCGTGTTTTTAATTTGATACTATACTTAAGTGTTTCGTAATATGAGTAGTGTAAGTGCTCATTGCTTTTACTATGTCAAGTTGTACTGGAGATATTGTTCAAACAGCAGTTTATTGCAATTTGAGTGAGTGAAAAAGACAGCACCTTTGGTTCTAAGAAGGAAGTAGGAGACGTGGTTGGCAGTTCATAGTATCCTGCACGTTTCAAGGATGTTTAGAATATATACATAGATGATGCGACATTGACCTGAACGAAGACCTCATAGTGTAGGCTTGTGAAGAAAGAAGTAGGTCAGAATTAAAGCAATAATGCGATGATCCTAAAGACCACCAACATCTACAATTAATCATGTTGTAGAGGAACGTTGACGCAGACATTCATGACATCCTAAAAACATAACGAGAACACACTAAAATGTCACAAATGGTGTTCAGTCAGGTCCGCTTTGTTATCAATGTTTTTCGGTGTTTGTATGCAACCACCATCTAACGTCAGGGACTGCAGTCGCTGAGCTTAAAATCGTCGTGCATGTTTTATGGCGATAAGGCCGCCATTGTACCAATTAAGAGATGTGTAACTATTATGATGTACAATACAGTATATTCTATCTGCCTACTTTATAGAACCTAATCTACGTTATAGAACGGTCAGGTAACTCTGTAGAGAATTAAATACTCCTTCAAATTAATCTTAGTTCAACGCTAAATCACCCAGCTTCAAAGCATCTCTAAATGGTATACTAATCAAACCCTTACAATTCAGACATGACCGCTACTAAATTCTTGCGGTCACGATCACCAAACGCCTAACAAGCCACACCGTTGACAAAGAAGGTGGGAACAAGCAGTCTGTACCGAATTGCTTCCTTCCTTTACGAAGTGTGCAACGTGACTACAGCGCCAGACACCCGCGTTTAGATGTGGCTCGGCCTTAATAGAGCGCTTTGTATGCCACTTGAAAGTAATTCAGGGCAAAACGCTGGTTTATAAAACGTTTATTTTGTATAATATTCATGTTTGGTGTTGTAGGGGTTCACGGATTGCATTTTAGAATGAGATCTGAGGGTGCGCCAAATAAGAAGTTTACTTACAGTTTATGCACCAGAAAGTGTACGAATATCGGCGGAGGGAATTTATTTATTTATATAGACTTCATGCACCCTTGTACAAAGGCAGACTTCATGTCTTAGCCATTCTTTACCAGTCTACCAAGGGTAGTGAAGAGATAACATGACAGGAGCATTGATTAAACGTAGTATACTGGTAGAAAGAGGAATTACTATGGACATGGAATACTTTTCATATCGGTATCACTTACCATCGGGTGAGATAGTAGTCAAGCGCAAGCCTACCAATAATAAAAAACAGGAGGTACGTTTCCGTGGAATAATATCTGACTTTCACGCTTGCGAAGCTGCTAGCGGATGGTAGGGATCAGTTCATTACTCACTAATTAATTGATGTATGACAGTATATAAATAATTTTATCCAGTTATTTACAAGTAGAAACAGATAATAAAAATCCCCAAAATTTTAAAGTGTGCCGCCCTCTATTTGCAAAACTTATTATTTGCACTTACTACGTTTCATTCACATTTTCATTATATCTAAAGTTTGAAAAAAAAAATCTTTGATATAATTTTATTAGCTTCGTTGGTTCAAGCAAGCGTAAATATTCTTAATATTCATGGCTTTTAGTACGTGTATCGTTTTCTAAGTCTTCTTATAAATTCTACAATGTATTACTAGATACTATGATACATTCAAAGGCGGTCCAATTAAACCTATACATATTGTCTTAATTGGACCCAAGACTAACAAAGCCAATGATTCAATGAATTGTGTCCTTAACAATGAACAAATACCTAGTCCATGTAATGTTTGTAAACTTACTTAAGAGTATATGGCTAGGTATGGGCTTTGATAGATATGGGTATGTATTTTGATTGGCTGTTGAAATCCATTTTTGATAGAAATTTTCTCATCCAGGAAGGAAAATTGGGACATATTATAAGGAAGCCTTCAATAAAAAGTTTAAATGGGAAAAATATTAAAAACAGAAAGGATTTCCAAACTTATTTACAAAACATGTAATTTCAAAAATCAAAACATATTATTCTTTATTTGGCTTGGGTTTATTATCGTTTGGCAGGAGGTGAGGATGGGTGACTATCCTTTGTTACGTAAGGGCGAAGGGGTTGCACATCCCGCAGCGCCGGAGACGATGCAGAAGCAACTTTATAGTGTTTTGAGTTTAGGTTATAATAATGTGTTTTTCTCAGGAACGGTGCGTTACCTTGTAATCGGAGTGGTGCCAGGGGGAGGGGTTAACCCCTACTTCCCTCCCCCCACCCCCTCTCCCTCCTCCTCCTGCCAAACGATACTATTTTTTTTTATCTATATCTTAAATTTTGAATTTTCAAACAAATGATGATGAATCCAGTTGCACATTCGCAAGCGTCAGTAGGTCTCTATGGAGAAGAATGTGCAAGAAACTTCACGGATACTTTTTTCCCTCAGTTTTATAAGTATTTGTTATATCATTTGTGGTATTCTGCTAAACAGAGCCATATCTTTTAGTCTACTTACGTTCTATAACACACTATACAAACAACACCTTTATATCTTTTGATATTTTATCATCTTTTGTAATTCATTTTTATGTTTTCTTTCTATTGTTATCATCTGAAAATCTCTGTTATCTCTGATTGTTTTAATATCTAAAACTTAAATTATATTGCTAATTTGTAATTCTTGCAATATTTTTCTACTGTGACTTTTTCATCTGACATGACATGACGTCTGTCTGTCTATTTTATTTTCTTAAGCCATAGACATAACATAGGTACCATGGACTACCTAGACATTCCTTAAGCTAGTTATACATTATTGTAAGGGCAGTGGCAGACTGTCCCTCTCTGTATAACCGTTTTTTATTCGTTCTGGTCTTATTTCTTCAGTGAGACTTGAATTCAAAATTAAGAAGGGATGACAGAACGAGGAAATACGGGCGTCAGCTTTTTAGTTTTGAATCTGGACTGAACGCCGAAAGTCGGTTGACTACTTAATACTACGAAGTGTACGATCGTATCTTCAAACTCTTTAAACTATAATATATACGGCTTATGTAATAATATCTGAAATGCTCTAGTTTAATATATATATGAATATATAGTGTTATACTGTGTATAATTTGCCTGCCTTCCTACCTACCGTTTACCTGCGTACCTACGGCGTGTAACGCCACAGTCCGATCCTCGACACTCCTTGCTGCCTACCTACCGCACGTGGTGTATGAGCTGTGGCAGACCAGTCTACAGAGACCTCGGCCACAGCACGCCCGTTTCAGCACGCGCATATACTTGCTGCCTACACGTCTAGTTACCTGCCCGATTGCCTGCTCATTTGCCTACCTCGGGCATACGACGTCATCCTCACATTTTCTCTTGAGTACCAGGGGCGAGTGCTCTCGGAGGCGTGACCTACCGAAGATGGTCCCAGACACCTCGTAAGGGGTTGCCTGGTATAGTGTGCCGCTTTCCATAACGTAAGGTTGGTGAAGGAGGCCACTATAGGAAAACTCAGTAGACAAATAGGGGTACGTGTCCGACCTGCTGCCTGGGCGCGCACGCTGAACTCGATGATACACATCTCGCGGTAGCGCACCGTCAGCCGTCCCATCACACCGTGCCACGTCTGCCTGCCCAACCTGCTGCCTGGTTAGCTGCCCACTTCGTGCGAAGCCGGACCTTACTTTTATACTCTATATCCTTTTCCTTAATTTTAGTTCATAATTATTTATTTTTATTAACGTGGCTTACGTTTTGCTCTCCAAAGCTTTCGTAATGCATTCTTCTTGCAAAAATACATATACGTGAGAACGATGTTAAAAGAAGTGCACATAAAAGCGTCTAGAGAAAAAGGCCGAGTCAGCTAAGTTATGACCAATCCCAAATGATGGCGCCCGTTCACGAACATGGATTGCTCCATGGACCACTCAGCTTAACCATTATGAAGGGATCCGAATGGTCCTACACATGTGCCACCATCAGCGAGACATTAAAGAGAGCATGACATACTCTACAATACAAATATATTCTGTTAGTATACAGCAGGTCCAAAAATACTTCAAAACAATATCACATCCCCATGTGAAATCGTGGCTTATCGTTTGTTCTAAAGTTTCATAAGGGCCCATTTTAAACTGCTTGTGTCCAGTTGGTAGTGTTTTCCCCTCACTATATTATTACTAACACAATTATTTCAAATATTATCCATACACGGTCATTATAAATCACAAAATAAAATCGTTAAAACATTAAATTATAAGTGTGGGTCAGAAGCGCGGGTGTATTGTTGCAGAAATGAATATTTTATATATGAAAGGAATGTACCAGCAATGTACTTAAATGTAAAAAACGTAAAAATAACATACACAAAAAAAAAACTAATATTTTTTTAATTAAATTGCTTTAAGGTTATTGAAAACCCTTTAGAAAATAATTTATTGTTAAAATGTTATCATTTTTCATGTCGAAATCTTATTAACTATTAAAGTAGTTAGATAGTTACTTTAAATTACCAACCAATACAAAACAGAACTCAAAAGTGCATAATCAGGAATAATCCTCGACAAAATTTTCACTAAAATAAAATCGCAGCAAAAGTTCAAACTTATTCACATCAAACTGAAAACAAGATGGAGCAAATATTCAAGAAATGACGAAGGAGCAACATTTGCTGGTAATATGGCCCTCATTCAAACTGAGCACCACTAAATCAAATTAAAATCACAATAAGGAGCTCTGCGCCATTTCTAACGGCAAAAAATAATGTTATCCAACTTTAATCTTTATGATTTTGTTTTATAACATGAAAACAGGTTTATTTGATCTGAAATATTAAACTAAGGGAGCTAGTTCGAAGCTTCGATTGTATCATCATCATTTTCCACTAATTTTGAATATTCAATGGGTCTCAGATACCTACGCATTTGGATAAACCCTATGTCAATTTCTTTGATACTTAATAACCTAGATCTTTCCTGACATCGCTTCAGATTATTATGTTTCAGTATAGTCGAGGATAAATATAGACTCAAATGACTTATATTTTCCCAATCCTAAATCTATTCCCAGAGACTTTGATGACTGGGCATTGTTTCACAAGTTTCACCAAGCCAACTCTGATTGGGAAACCAATGTGAACAAACAAAACTAAAAGAGCGAACTACTCGAAACGGCGAACTAAATTCAACATTCCTTGCAAACTAAAATGTTCAAGACTAACCCAACATTTCCAATATTCGATATTCCGTCGGCCATCGATAGTATTCATGAGAATTTCTCGTAATCGTCTGCACGGAAAGCAATCATAAAATTCGTTTTATTTTATTCCAGTAGAAACCTACTAAGTACTGTAATAGCGTTGTTTTAAGCTATAAAGAGATACAGGTTGAAATTAAATGTGATGTCATCTATTTAATCAGTAATTTTTACTACGTATCTCGAAGTTTTAAACATACTTAACTATGATTACAGACTTCCTCCTCCTCCTCGCGTCGTGTTCCTCATTACTGAGGGTTGTGATTCCCCTGTCGTCATGGTAGTAACTTTTTCTTCACTAATTTGCGCAATCTACGCTTGTCTTTTGCGTCGTGGATAGCATCGTGCAGTTTGGTGTTCAACGATGAGCGTACTTGGTCTGACCATCTTATTGGTCTGCGACCTCTAGGACGTTTCCCTTCAATCTTGCCAGTAACCATCGGCTGTTCTAGGTTGTTTCCATCCTTTCTGGCGATGTGGCCAAAGAACTCCAATATCCTACGAAGGCAGAACGTGGACAGTCTGATTTTTATATTCAGTTCGACACAAACATACTCATACTCTGTACGATTACAGACATACTCAAACTCAAAGTATTTGCATATTTCAATTAAACTCTTTACAGGCACTTTTGAATTGTCAAGAGGCTCTAGACAATGACATTCGAAGTCGACGATGGCGCGATGGTGGAAATGTCAAAATGTAAGGAACATGTAATTTTGATAGCCATTCCACATTCTTATACATTTTTGTCATTTTGACAATCGCTATCGCCACGCTTTCGATGATAGAATGTTAAATTAAAAAAATATAAAGGTACAATTAAGACAAAATAAAAAAATATTATACAGGATAGCAAACATAACTATGTATGTACATTGTGTAAGATTAAACCATAACACTATAATATTTAAGTAGAAGGTATGCACGTAAGGTGGTGCACTGTGATGTAAAAGAGCGCCTCTCGCCTTCATTCGAAAAAGTTTGGCGAGTTTAGAATTAAGTAAAACCTCTGTATTAAAATATCTTTAAATCAATAAAATAAAATAAAATTACACCCCTCCCTAATTATTACATCCACAAATCTTTTTCCGTCTGACGAGTTTTTCTTTTCCGATAAATATATCGGATTATTTTACGCGTGACCTTTCCTCAACGAATCGAAGGCGGATTAGAAGCAATCCGTTATCCCGGTAATCAGAAACACGATACCAATATTTGTAAACGCAGCTCTGTTCAAGGCTCTTTTTTGCATGTTTGTATATACAGGGCAACAGGTTAAGTCGACATACATCCTTTATGAGGTAGTTACCATTATTATGTTGGTTATGTTAACTGCAATTTTAGTGTTGAGATTTATAACGCAACTTATCTATTTCACACAAAAAAATCGTAAACACAGATAAATTAGAGGAAAAAGGCTCGTAAAAATGGGTTATTGGACGATTCGCACGAATTTAACCCGCCCGAAATGTGCGATTCGACCCTTTTTAATAATATTAGTTTTTCCATGGCGATTCGCACGAAGTTCATTTATTGGTGTGCGCATCGACCACTCCAAAATTATGTAGTAGGCAATTAGCACACACATTGTTTCATGAAATTCTTTTAAGATAAAGTACACTCAAGTACAGAAGTATTAAGGGTTACATATTATTATTGATTTGAAAATTGAGATAAATTAATCAAAAATGTAATTATTAAAATAACTACTATATGATGTGTGGACATATTCCACATTGGCCACCCACTTAAACGGAAACAGATTTAATCGAATCGTCCAATAACCCGTAAAAATAGGCCAATAGATAAACAACCGCCAATAAAAAAAAACATATTCCAGTATCATGAAAACGGTTAAGTTTGGGACTGATTTGACTATGAAACACCGTAGTGTTTCACAGTCAAATCAGTCAGGAATAATAGACAATGCAACCTCTTAAAGCATCTAGGTTGACTTGACCTGTAGCCCTGTAATATATACATATATAGTATATAGATAGTTGGTCAACATGAACATTTAGTTACATACCTCCTATTACGTAAGCCTATATAAACAGATGTAACATTTTTTTTGTCTTTTATCACTATTCCCCAAAACATATGCAATATTCTAGTCACTACATTATGTGGTTCAGTACCTGGGAGACCGAATTCTGCTCCGGTGAAAATAGAGAAAACGACTTTTCTAAAAGTGAAACCTAGCTAGATCGATTTAGCGCCCCCGAATAAATTTCATGAAAATTGTTGGAGCCGTTTCCGAGATTCAGATATACAATAATTGCTCGTTTAAAGGTATTAGATGGATAGATTAGATTTCCTAAATTTAAAAATGGTGTAAGCTTCAATGAAACGGTTTATTAGGCTAATCATTAGGTTGATACTTAATTTTAGGCAATGATATATATAATTATGATATATCAAGCTCCTGCGCACGGCTTCGCTTGTGAGAAAAGTTTACTACCGGGATGTAATAATTGTATGTCCTAATCCCAGTTCTGGTCCAACCGTGGCCCCGTGTATCAAGTTTTATACGATTCTCCGTTCAGCCGTTTTGGCGTGGAAAGGTAAGAAATAGACCGAAACAGTTTCTTTCAGGTCTAAAATATGAAACTGTGGATATGGAAGTAGATAAAACAACTTTGAAACTGTCAGCGATGATCGATTCACGTTTTGTCAGTTTTCCTATATTACCATAAGTTCTTTTTTCAACGACCCAAAATCCTTCTACAATTAAATCCTTTGGGGTTCACTCCCTTCCTCTCTAAAAAAATACAAAAACACCCCATAAATCAAAATCCCTTTGAGGAAACCCTCTTATTAAGGTGAGTATTTGAATTCCTCTGGACACGACATTATAGGGTTTGGTCATTGATATCAATGGGTTTCGTCATTCTTAAATGGAACCCTTTTATAATTCTATAGTAAACCTGATTCCAACTTAAGGACCATTGACCCACATACTAATGTAGTATGGTACAAACTCTTGAAAAGGCTCTACAGAAAACCATTAAATACTAATTGCTCGTTAAAATACTTTGAAATTGTCCTAATAGTTCCTATTCTAGAGTCGGATATTTTTAAGTACTGACGTTTTCACGTAACGAAATAAACTAATATAGAAATAATTTGAAGGGAAATAACAAAGAAGAAAAATATTTTGGTTCACAAACTACTGAATTCGCTTCTTGTAAAACATTTCAGCAAAATTAAGAAACTTATTTATAAAATTAAGAACTGTTGTGTACTTAAAATCTATACGAAAAAAAAGGTTTATCGCTCATGGCGAAAGAAAAGAGTATTAAGTACAGTTGAACATGCTATTTAGTATACGGCCAGCAAACTATTAATACTACTACTTTTGAACAAATTCGTGAGAGTACTGAGTAATTAGTATCGCTCCATAATATACCTGCGCTTAAAAAGTTAAAACGCAAGCAATGCAAAATAATTAATTGACGACGTAATGGAAATATATTTTATATGCATTCCAAGCCTTTGATTCGATCGAGACTTGGGCTGTACTGCAGTCTCTCCAACGGTGCCAAATTGTCTACCGGTACATCGAGGTGTTGAAGTGTTTATACAAAAACGCCACCATGTCAGTTCGACTTCAGGATCAGACCTCGGTACCCGTACATTTGCAGCGAGGTGTGCAGTAGGGAGACGTCATATCTCCGAAGCTGTTTACCGCTGCACTGGAGGACGTCTTCAAGGTTCTGGACTGGAGAGGGCTAGGCATCAACGTCAATGGCGAGTACATCACTCACCTTCGGTTTGCCGTCGATATAATGGTTATGGCTGAGACCATGGAGGACCTCAGTACAATGCTCGATGACCTCAGTAGAGCTTCCGAAAGAGTGGGTAAAATGAACATGGACAAAACCAAGGTCGGAGACGGGCCTATCAAGGTCGGAGACTCTACACTCAAAGTTGTGGGCGACTATGTCTACCTGGGACAAACGATCCAGTTGGGTAGGGCCAACTTCGAGAAAGAGGTGAACCGTCGAATCCGACTTGGCTGGGCAGCGTTCGGGAAGTTTCGCGGTGTCTTCTCTTCCAACTTACCACAGTGTCTCAAGACGAAAGTCTTTTCACCAGTGTGTGTTGCCAGTGATGACATATGGCTCTGAGACGTGGTCGCTTACAATGGGCCTCATCAGAAAGCTTACAGTCACTCAAAGGGCAATGGAGAGGGCTATGCTCGGAGTTTCCTTGCGTGATCGAATCAGAAATGTAGAGATCCGCAAGAGAACCAGGGTTACCGACATAGCCCGAAGAATTGCCAAAATTAAGTAGCAGTCGGCAGGGCACATTGCTCGCAGAACGGATGGCCGATGGGGCAGAAAGGTTCTGGAGTGGCGACGGCATACCGGAAGATGTTGCGTTGGAAGGCCTCCCACCAGGTGGACCGATGACCTGGTGAAGGTTGCAGGGATACGCTGGTTGCATAGCTTCTAAGTTTACACTCTGTCCTACAAAGATAGCTAAGTAGGAATATACGTAAGTACACAACCAGCAAACATTACCAGCTTCACGGATACATCTACCGCCAGGCATTAGGGGACACATTAACTCAAGGCTACCCACATTAATTACTCCTACACACCCCGCTGCGGATGTAACCGTGATGATATCTGCCTCAAAGACTTCTGGTTCACATAAATTCAGTGAACATTATCTGAAGAATATCTGTTTTAAAATCATACCGTTAAATTTATCATACGAATTGGAAGAATTCAGAAATGATGAATCCTTTTTTAACCGACTTCCCAAAAAGGAGGAGGTTCTATGTTCGACTTCATGTTTGTTTTTTTTTTTGTTTTACTCCGTCAATTGAGGACCGATTTTGAAAATACTTTTTTTGTTTGAAAAAGTATGTTCCGAAATTGGTCCCATTTTAATTTGGTGAAGATCTGATGAAGAACTTCGGAGATATACAACAGAACTCTTCAATAAATAACGGCAAATCTCTCGGGATTGCTACAATCGCATGTCTGTTTGTTGTTTATAACATTTCATAACATAACATCACGCCAGTTCGCTCTTAAGGGGTAAGCAGATCTCTCATTTCACCGGTTATGTTCAAGTTTCATGAAATCTATTCTAGCGTTATAGTTACCTTACTAACTTGCCTATTACGTAGGTACAACTAAAAAGTGAAAAATAAAAAAAACTTTTTTGCAAAAAAATACTACCGACTTCCAAATACAAAACTACAAAGTGAAAAATAACTTAATTTTTTGAAGTCAAACAAAGTGCAAAAAAAGTTTTTTTATTGGAAATTATTTACTGGTTGTAATATTTGAATTCGCTTTTTATATTATTTCCCGTAAAACGAAAGGCTGAAAATTGGTTTCGTCTCAGAAATTGATGTCGTGGAAATTATAATAAACAAATTTTCAACTGAAAATGTCGCAATGAATAATATACGGAAATCCTTATTGAGAGCAATTCAAATATTACACACCATTCTTAAAATTAAATTCTTTATTTCATACGAAATATTTGCGAAATAATGAAAGAAAACCGGCCAGTGCAAGTCGGACTCGCGCACCGAGGGTTCCGTACAAACAGCCATTTTCAGCAACATAATTAGGTAAAAACACTGTAGTTCATAAACAATGAAAGCACCGAACATTGCTCCAACAAAAACATTTTTTTTACTTTTCCAGGCACATTTTATAAGTTGGTCGACTATTAATCGTAAACTTTTAAAGCCTACTTAGTTGTGTTAGTTTCTCTTTTAATTTCGTTATATATATACTAATGCCGTGATTTTTTCACAGTTCCAAAATCAACTAAAAGACTTTATATTATGTATCTAAACCAAGGAATATAAAATATGGTGTTCCACAAGGTAGTTTACCTGGACCGCCACTCTTTTAATATGTATTATTGATCTCCCGAAAGTAACAAAATGGCATTTTTTTGCGGATGACAGTTCAGCTATAACCAAGTGTACAAATTAAAATGATTTCCACAAGCCAACGCGAAACGACTGCGAGTTCTGAAAGATTTTAAAATTGCAAAATACACGGTATGCGGCATTCGAATGGTTATCCGTTTTTCCGCTGTCAAATCTCTCAATTATAAAAGGTTTTCTTATACAATTAAATAGTCGGAAATATACATTTTAGTCACTGCTGTAGTCTTGTCTTCCCCGCATGCTACCATATTGAAAAAGCTAGTGGTAATGGAATTCGTCGGGGTTGAACGTGAAAATGGGGGTACCCCAGGGCTCAATTTTAGGTCCTTTCTTATTTTTAGTTATCCCAAGACATTGTCGCAGGGCTAATCCGGCAATCCGACAACCTACATTTGGACATTTATACTTACGCTTACACATGGGTATACTGGCATGACATTTCGGTTTCACCCGCATAACCAGGTCTCGATCCCATGGGAGTGTCGGGTCGGAAGGATCCTGTGTCCTAACCCAGGATATGATCTACTAAAGTCCCACATCTCATTCGGATTTGTTCAGCCGTCTAGGCGTGTAAGCGTAACTAATAATTAAAAAAAAAAAAAACAAATAAACAAACCGACACACTTTCGTATTTATAAGGACAGGATATACATTAGGACAGGTGAACAAAACTTTGCATATAATAACTCGCACACCACACAACCTCACTATTCACACTCACACCCATACTCACGCACTTACTCACACAATCACTTGTGACACACATACCACACGTTCATACGCGATCTGGCCTTTTTTAACGCTCATTCATTTGAAGTTACTACTCTTTGTATAATTTTAAGTTACCCTTTTATTTTTAGTCTTGCATGTTTTTTTTTTAGTTTAGTTTAGTTTCGACGGGCTGTTTCTGCAACTCCACGACCAAGCGCGTATTTTGCGTACGGGTGGGATTCAGTCACATCATTCGATCCACCCCAGCTCCTCGAGGAAGGCCAGCAGCGCCCTGGTGCTGCCGACGATCTCCTGCAGGGTACCTGGGTTGCCGAAGTATTTGGCCCTGTAGCCAGCGATTACAGGGCAGCTTAGGAGTAGGTGTGCTGCCGTCTCTTCCTCCACCATGCAAGCTCTGCAGAGTGGGCTGTCCGTGATACCTAAGACAAAGAGGTGCTTATTAAAGGTCCCATGTCCAGTGGTTACGGCTGTGACAGCTCGCAACTGTGGCTTAGTTAGTCGTAGGACCTTTTTCGTGAAACGGCCATCAATGAGGGGTAATGCCTCCTTGGCCTGCCTACATTCGCTATGATCCATCCATAGCTTGCTGTGTTGATCCCTGGTGCGTTTTCTTACCAGACCGCGTAGGTACCCGAAAGGTAAAGGCACTATGGGCTCCGGGCCCACCGGTGCCATATTTGAGCCTCTACGGGCGAGCTCATCCGCAGCGTCGTTCCCTCGGGAGTCGCTGTGTCCCTTGATCCATTGAATGGTTACTTTATTGTGCATACTGACCTGGTTCAGGCGCCGATGACACTCGTAAATCAGCCCTGAGTTGACTGTGTGGCTGTTTAGTGCTTGCAGGACGGCCATGCTGTCCGAAAGTATACGTATAGGGAAGTCCTTTACCTCCCTCGTCAGGACCGCAGAGGCCGCCATGGAGATTCCCAAGCATTCGGCCTGGAACACCGTGTTGTGGATCCCCAGTGGTGTGGCTAAACGGATATTTAGGTCCTCCGAGAAGACTCCTGCACCCGTGCCTGTACCTGTTTTGGATCCGTCCGTGAAGATCCGCAGTTCATCGGGGCGTAACCCCTCGCAGCGGTTATCCTCGTGTAACTGGATTCTGTATTTTTTATCAAAAATGACTTTCTTGGGTATGCGGTCATTAATGGCTCTAGTCAGTGGGATTTCGCGGTGGAGACCCTCTATTAGAGCGGTGTGTTGAGTCTCTCGCTTACCCCAGAGACCCAGTGCCTTTAGACGCACTGCTGCCATCGTCGCTTCCTGCTGTATAAACAGATGCAGAGGGGAGAGCCCCAGCATAGCCTCGAGCGCTGCGGTCGGCGTAGTCCTCATGCAGCCCGTTGTCGCCATGCAGGCCAGTCTCTGCATACGCTGTAGCTTGTTCACGGCTGTAGTTAGTTTAGTGCGAGGCCACCAAACCACGGCCCCATAGGTGATCATGGGCCGAATCACCGCACTGTACAGCCAGAGTATTATCTTAGGGGATAGGCCCCACTTCTTACCTATCATTTTCCTGCATTGCCAGAAGGTGATGCAGGCCCTGTCTAACTTATTGTCTAAATGGCTGCTCCAGTTCAACTTACTGTCAAGAATGACTCCCAAATACTTGACCTCGTTGGAAAGCTGGAGCTCTGTATCGAACAGCTTAGGCAGGCGGTAGGGGCCTAGTGCCCTTTTCTGGGTGAACATGACCAATTCAGTTTTAGTGGGGTTTACTGATAGTTCATACTCCCTGCACCATCGCTCCACTATACGTAGTGCTTGCTGAGTAAGGTTGCAAATTGTACCAGTCACCTTCCCAGGTACTAGGATTGCGAGGTCGTCTGCATAACCTATTGTGTAGTAACGATGTTCGTTTAGTCTGGTGATGAGATCGTTTATTACCAGATTCCAAAGAAGGGGAGAGAGCACCCCTCCTTGTGGGCAGCCCCTGGCTATCAAGGCTTGCCGCTGCTCTCCTTCTAGACGAACCGCTCGTTTGCTGAGCATATTAGAAATCCAGTCAATCAGCACCTGCTCTACGCCATGTTTGTAAAGGGCAGCACCGATGCTGGAGAAATTTGTCTTGTCGAAGGCCCCTTCGATGTCTATGAATGTGCCCAGGCAGGTACCTTTCTGATGAATTGCTTCCTCTATTTGGCTTACCACCAAGTGAAGAGCGGATTCAGTAGACTTACCCGAGCTGTAGGCGTGTTGGTTACCATGTAAAGGTAGTCTTGTTAGAGCGCCGTCCCTGAGCTCCCTTTCACACAGTCTTTCCATGGTCTTTAGCAAGAACGAGGTCAGGCTGATGGGTCTGTAGGACTTGGCGTTTGTATAATCACTCTTACCTGGCTTTGGGATAAATATTGCTTTCACTTCCCTCCATCCTATGGGGACGTGTCTAAAGGCCAGGCACGCTCTCAGTAGTGGCACCAGTCTTTCTGCTACAGGCATACCTTCCCATTGTAGTAGCGCAGGGAACACCCCGTCTGGACCGGGCGCCTTGTAAGGATGGAAGCTTTGGACGGCCCATTGGATTTTCTCCAATGTGATCATCCCTCTTGCATAGTGCCAATTCTCGCTTGTTGGTGGTTGGAAAGTATCTTGCCAGTCGGTTACCTGTACGAAGACGCTCCCTGGGAAGTGTGTTTCTACTAGGACGCGTCTTGTTTCTTCAGGCGACGTGGTGAGTGTGTTATCAGGTTTACGGAGTGTTGCTGGCTCAGGTGTACTCTGTTGTGCCAGTATTTTCCTTACCCTGTTTGCTTGTTGGCAAGATTCAATGTTGCCACAGTACTTACGCCATCCCGTGGTACGCCTGAATCTAATGCATTTTTTGTAGCTGGATTTGGCTGCGTAATAGGCGTCCCAGTCCTCATCCGCGCATGTGTTCATGGCTCTATTCAGAGCCTTTCTTACCTTACCACGCATGCATTCCAGATCTTTACCCCACCAGGGTTGTTTGCCCGGTGTTTTGCGTGGGGTAGTTTCTGGGCAGGCGGTGTGGTAGCTGCATATCATAGATTCTGTAAGTTGGTTTACCTGCGTATCTATCTGCGTCGTATTCACATAAGCCAGCTCCTCGCATATGGGCGGAAGCTTGGAGGCAAGGGTGCGTGTGTAGACAGCTTTGTCTGTGTTGCGCGGGTTACGCCTAGGTGGTGTTGGCGCAACGCAGACCTGTATGTCGTAGCGGATCCATCTGTGGTCCGAGCAGGAGGCCTCCCTGGAGACCTGCCACCCAGAGATGCTTTCCGCTGCTCCTTCTGTCGCCAAAGTTAGGTCTATAATCGTCCGACTGCGTCTTGTTACAAACGTCGGTTCCGTGCCTGTGTTTAGTAGGGAAAGGTTAGTCGTGAACAAGTATTCTACTAAAGCCTTACCCCTTTCATTCTGTGTGTCCATTCCCCACAGCGGGTGGTGTGCATTCGCGTCGGTCCCGATGATGACCTCCTCACCTCTGGCTTCGCAGTGCGTTACGAGGCGGACCAGGTCATGCGGGGGTGGAGCCTCCGCCTCAGGCATATAAACCGAGGCGAAAACACACGACATCATCGTGGCACCACGCTGTATGGTCAGCCTAGCTGCAGAGATATCTCTGCAACAGAAATCAGTTAAAAGCTGTGCTCTAATGTTACCTGTGTGGAATGCCCTTTGTGATTGAAATAAACTTTTTTTTTTTTTTTTAGTATACATTAACGATTTACCCCATCTATTGAAAAGCAAACTAAACATGGTGTTATTTGCTGATGACACTTCTTTGATTTTAACATAAATAGACGTACGAGTAACGTTGCCGACGTACCTAAATAATGCATTGCGGCAAGTTCTAAATTGGTTCACTGCTAATAATTTAGTTTTGAATGCTAAAAAAACTAAGTGTGTAAAATTTGCCTTGCCGAATGTCAAAAGTTATGATTGTGACATTATATTAAACAACGAGAAGCTAGAATTCGTCGACAAAACGGTTTTCCTGGGAATCACGCTAGACTCAAGGTTACAATGGGGTCCTCATTTAATATCACTTGTGGGGCGGTTAAGTTCGGCGGCCTATGCTGTTAGAAAAATTCGTCAATTTACTGATGTAGATACCACGAGGCTGGTCTATTTTAGTTACTTTCATAGTATAATGTCTTACGGCATATTACTATGGGGAAGGGCTGCAGACATTCAGTCAATTTTTGTTCTGCAAAAACGAGCCATCAGAGCGATATACAATCTTCGCCGGCGCGAAGGGAACTGTTTAAGGACATTAACATCATGACGGTACCGTGTCAATATATTTACGAAAACATCATGTACGTTAGAAAGAATTTACATCTTTTTAGTAAAAACAGCGATAGACATAGTTATGTTACTAGAAATAGGGACCAATTAATTCAACCAGGTTTCAGGCTGGCTAAAGTAGCGTCATCTTTTATGGGGTACTGTATAAAATGTTACAATAAAATACCGCCACACATTCTAGAATTGAATGAGACGAAATTTAAAACTTGTATAAAACGCACACTATGCAGGCAGGCATATTAAAGGTTGGGGGATTACATCGCTGATAAAAATGCTTGGCCCAACGCTATTCCAGTTCCACAGCCACTAAGGTACAAAAACAAGTGATAACCAGAAAAGTTCTGAAGTATTGTTGGACCTGCTGAAGACTGTATGAATATATTTGTGTTGTATAAACTCAATTTTTTTTTGGATTATATAACTGCACAGCACATATGTGAGTACTATATACCAACTGTAAATCTACCATTTACTGTACCCATGTGTCGTTCGTTGACTTCAGTGTGCCCTGGCAGTGGAGTGTGTCATGCTCTCTCTAATGTCTCTCTGATGGTGGCACATTTGTTGGATCATTCGGTTACCTTCATGATGGTTGAGCTGAGTGGTGCCGATCCATGTGTCATGTTCGTGAACGGGCGCAATCAGTTGGCATTGGTCATATCTAGCTGCCTCCGCCTGTTTTTAATTACCTATTTATTGTATTTTTAATTGTTTGTTTTACTCTAGACGCTTTTAAGTTCTCAAGTATCGTTTTCACATATATGTATTTTTCCTACAAGATTATTGTAACCAAATACTTGTAAAACACATTTTTTTTTTTAAATGATTATGTGTGGAGTTTCTTGTCCGTTCTTCTCCATAACAAGCTACATTTCCGAATGGACGGTAGAATCAATTATTATTACATTTAATTTTTATTTTTGACGTTCGAAAGTGCCGCTTAATGGCCTAATTGAATAAAGAAATTTTGATTTTTTTGATTTTTGAAATCAGGGGTCTAAAATCCCCGTTTTTTTAAGGTCTTAAAACCATTTTGACATTATCTACCCCACCATGGCTATTTCAAAATCTCGGTCCCCGTTTCTCGTCTGTTACTCTCAATGAAGATATTACTCCAATCGTAATAATTTATTTAACATTCAGAAGTGTCGTGATAGCGTCCAGAAATGAATAAATGATTTCAAATAATAAATTTTCTCGAAAGAACGTTTGTAGGTAGACCTGTGCGAACACGGGTAAGAGGAATTAAAGTTATTTTCTAGTTATTATTTCATAGCTGTTGTTACAAATTGTTTTACGTTCTATATGTTTGGTTTTGTCAGTTTTCTATTTGTTTTCATTCCTAGAAAATCCTCGAGGCTTGTCGAAAATATTATGTTATTGTTATTTTAGTAAACCAGCCTGGGTTTATTGTCTAAGGATTTTCGTAAAATTTTTGTTAATTTTGTGCTGCCAATTCGGATTTGGAAGCGGATTCTGGGTTTCATTTCACAGGAAACTTGAAAATCTGTACCATGTTTTATTTTTGCGTATCTCTGCGATCAAAGTTAGGCTGATAGGGAATGTATATGGCAGTTTTGCTCGTACATTAAAACATTTACGGAGTAGACAGAAGATAACGTTACAATGGGATGTATAAAACTGTTCAACTCTGTGCGGCTACAAGGCCGAATACGAATCAAGAGCTGATGGCACGATTTTAACAACCAAAAGGAAGGAAAGATTCTCACCAGGCGTTGAAAACCAGGCCTAGCAGTGAACGTGTTAAGTAAGACAACATACTTTTCCCAGGCCTAAAATGCTTAAGATAAATTAATCTCCCTTCTTCCCTGAAGAACACACTTACACATGCCTACTTTAAACCCATTAAAACTCCGGCCTCACTTTAAAAAGGTTGACACTGCTGTATAGGTGCCTTTCCTTAGGTTTCCACCATTAACTTTCGATATGCCTGCTGAGATAAGTCGGGATACTCGTGCTTCATCTCAATTTACTAAAAACTCAAGAAAATCTTCACGTTTATCCTTTTCAGTAACCACGCAGACATTGTGACGTTACATTTCCATCTTAATTTGCAAGAGTCCGCGTGGGTGTAGTGGGTTTCTGGATTTTCATACATATTAGCCTTTGTTTCGTTTAACATATTTTTATGGCCATGCATACGGAATGACACATATCCCTGGGTTGTCGTAAACCCTGATCGGGATCTAACGAATGTTTTTTTCCTGATCTGAAACTCGTGACCCTAAAACTGTGATTTTATTGTGTGTTTGATCATGAAAACATGAGATTCTGAAATATGTTTTGGTCAACTTTAAAGTTGACCAAAACGCTGAAAAAGTTAATTTTAACGAATATTTAAAGAGGTAAAATTATTTTTTGTAAAAGGAAGTAGAACAAAATAGTATAGAATACTGAACCGATTAGGAAAATCTGTCTCTCCTCTCCTCAATATTAAACCATTCCGTTGAATACTTACATCTCAATTAGTTGATGTTTTTACCACTAAAAGCTCATCAGAGCTTAAGCAGCTTTACATTGATTTTTCAAAAGTAGATTGTGTGCAATATTATTCGTTAGCGTTAGTGATTTCATTTTTCTGGTTGTTGTGCCTAATGCTAGTGATCCCTAGGAAAATTATTACATTAAAATTATTATATTTCCGTTGCTTTTCTATCTAATAAATAAATTAACCAGAAAATGTAGCCACCCTAAAACTGAAGCATCTACTTAACACTGAAACATTACACCCTCACTATATGTTTTAATTTAGCAAATTGTCACGGAACTTGCACAGTATAATTATGTACGTGTTCTACCAAGTTTCTTAATTGCCGTACATAAATACTGGTGTATGTAAACATGGAAGGAAGAATTGGCACTTTGTTGCAACTACTTAGCTGAAATACGACCATGATAAGCTTTCATCTTCAATATAATTTTCATCTGGTTTTCGTCGAGTGTGATAATGTTGAATTTTGTTTTCGTCACGACCACGTAGACTGAAAAGTCGGCTATTTTTGGGTGCGAGCCATGTGTGAAAAAAGGTCGTGTTTTTTGTACGGTGAAAGCGTATAAGCAAAAGATCGGACGGGCGTATTTTAACTATTAGAATATATGCATGAATCTTGACTAATTTTAGCATTAAACGTTCAAAATCACATCAAATGACGAAGCGTTGACGTAGATAACTACATATATATTTAGGATTTCTACCTCAGACAGAAGATACTAACTCAAAACAAAGAACCTCCACATCACTAAATTCCCTCTATCGTCCGTTGTCTAAACTCGTATAGACATTAGAAATAAAACACTGCAATTGCAATCCATTTTATTGCTAACCCACATTCCAGATATCGTTTCGTAAATCCCACTATGCATGCAGATGGTACCAAATCGTTATAAAGGATAATTTAAGGTTAAGGGGATGCACCACGATTGCACTCGAAATTCAAAGATCTCTTACGGTTCTTAAGGACATGATTAAGATTTTAAATGAGTGAAAAGTTACTCGCTGTTGTAAAAATATATTTTATTACATACTTACATAATATTTGAATCATCAATACAATTTTCAAAATTCAAATTTGCCGATTATTTTATGAAATCAAGACATTTAATGGTAAATTACTCTGACTTAGAAAAAAACATCATTGATGTTTTTTATCAATCAACATTAATTATCAATGATTGCAATTCATATTCGGTAAATGCATATTTTATTCTGGTAACGTATAACTTTAAAAAAATAAAAGAACAATCTAATAATATGCTGCATAATTGCAAAAATATGTACATATATATGTTTCGCGGGCTTCACAAGCGTTTTCCCCTTAACCGCAAAATCAGAAAATATTTTATGTGCCTCCTGTCCAATACAAAGCACGTATCTCCTATAGAAAATTTACGATCCGAAAGTCAGGTTTTACAATACATTAGGTAATTGTGAGTTTCTGTACGATTTGCTCAACATTCGGAATACTAAATATTTTAAATATGGCAAGTTTTCTTGTTTGGCTGCGACTTTTAAACGGTTATTCGAAGTTGAATAGTATTTCGAATCTTCGCTTATGTTGCCGTGGGGACTCGAAACTGAAAATTTCATTTAGTTGGACGAAGCATAGTGTAGTTGGATTATGCAATTTAAGATCTTTACTAAGAGAAAATTTTACTCAATAACAGTTTTTATCTACACTCTCAACGTAATGTTCCAAATATGAATTTAAAAAAAATGTATAAAGACATGTACTTTATTTCATGGAAAGGTAATTTGAAAACACAATTTTCCTTCGATTTTTAAACGATTGCATCATAAAATAACTTTTTTATCACATCTATTCAAAAAGAGCTAGTTTATTCTTCATAAACAGGGACTAAAATAGCTCATTAATCCCTAGAGACTATAAGTGATTTGAATTTGGAATGTATATATTATTCCAATCAGCAAAGATATGAATCACTTCGTAAATATGATCACATTTCTTCTTTCCGTTCTCAGCTTAAATGGCTGCCTATCCGTCAGAGGAGATCCCTCAGATCCCTCTGCATGCTCTTCAACGGGTGTCATTCTGAATTTCGACAGTTAATTACTTCGACAGAGTCTCAATTTCGAAAAACAGTAGTTCGACAACTCATTGCTTCGACAGAACATATATTCGACTAGCATTAGTTCGACAGATTATACTTCGACAACACACATCTTCGAAGAACAGTACTTCGACAGAACCCTTCTTCGACATGCACTTGTTCGGCGGATCTCTATTTCGACAGAACATACCTTCGACACTGCTCTGAAATGTGACAATAATAATTGAATTTCGGTTTATATGAAGCTATCAAAAAGTTGTAGGCAGCCAGAAACCAATCAAAAAGAAAGAAAACAAAACCGATGACGGATGAGGTTTTATTTGTGGCATAATGCCACATTAGTTATATTTTTATGTTTTTCTTGACATTTGTGTCATTGTTTCTATTTTATATAGGGGAAAGAAAAGTGCATTGCTTGTAATTATTTTAATTGTTCAGCGTTAAAATCATGTCTTCGTGCGAAATTGTGTTATCACGAAACAGAAAGGAGCAGTTGATAATTAACGGTTACATGTACTGTATAAATAAAGTGCGTGATGATGTGTTTTATTGGACCTGCTTAGAAAAATGCTGTAAAAAATGTGACGTGTGGCTTAAAACAATAAAGCGTGAAGGTAAACATTACGTTGCAAGCAAAACTATAAATTCACACAGCCATACACCTGATCCCGACAAAATAAGAATACGTAAATTACATCAGAATCTCTTAAACAAACTGCCCGATGTAGCATGGATAACCCAATACAAATAATACAACAATGTAGTCAAGACATTCCATCTACTAGTGCACCGTATATGCCTAGTAAAAAGTCAATGCAAACAATGATAAACAGAACCAGAAACAAGTAAAAAGTTCTGAGGTAACACAAATAAAAAAAAAAAAAAACAGCCGAATTGAAAACCTCCTCCTTTTTGCGAAGTCGGTTAAAAATACTAAATGAGAATGACTCTCATGTCTTTTGCCTGGCACGCGACGATGGCAAAAGACCGGACGGGACGTCTTTGTTTCCATGGAAGATGGGTAGGCCTTTAGTGTGGGACGCGACTTGCGACGATACGCTTGCACCATCTCAAGTTCCTACCTCGTCGTGCTGTGCTGGAGCTGCCACTGCGGCTGCAGAGATCATCCTCAAGTGGTAGAAATATAATAACATCGGTAGTTATATTTTCGAGCCGTTTGGGGTTGAAGCTTTTGGTCCGTGGGTGGGGTCCGAGTGCTCACCCATTATTCAAAGATTTGCGTAGACACCTAGTTGACACTTCGCGTGACCCAAAGGTTGGCTTTTACCTTGGTCAGAGGATAAGCATTGCCATATATCGTGGCGATGTTGCCAATCTTTTGGTCACAATACCATTGGACAGCGATATGAAGGAGTGTTTCGACGCCATATTTTAGACATTTTTATTTTTCGGCTTAGTTAGTTTATATTTTTTCATTTAAGTGTTATGTAATAAGTAGTAATTAAGTATTTTAATACAATGTACAAAGCTAATTAAATAAAGAAGACTTTTAATTTATTATGTTACGATTTAAATCTGATGAAAGGATTAAACTGTACAAAGATTTGTGACATTATAATTAAAAACGTTATTGATTATTATTTATGTTTTTATTTTGTACCTAAAACCTTATAGCGAAATTCAATTACTGTTCTTAATTTTTTATTCTTTATTGTACACAAAAAATTACGTATACAACATGACTGATCATAAAGTTGATGTACAAAGGCGTGCTTAACTCAAAGAAGAGTTTTCTACCCGCAAACCTTACAGTGATAGAGAGAATATATATACATCATAAACAAGTAAAAAACATATATATATGTAAATACATATATACAAATATTATATCATTCCAAAAGAAAATGATCCTTGATTTTCCTCTTGAACACATTCAGAGAAGGGCTGTCGCGTAGGGAACGTGGTAGAGAGTGCCAGAGAAGCACTGCAGTAACAAAAAGGAGCCATCATAGCGGCTGGAAGTGTGAAGCGGGGTACGAAGGAGAAGAGAGGTGGAAGTGCAACAGGGTTTAACCCTCAGGACAAAGTACTCAAAGCCTCCACGAAGGTATTGAGGAGAATTAGGATTGTGTAGGATAGTATAGAGATAAAATAGGATATGGGAATCTCGATGACGCCGAATCAGAATCCACTTCAATTTAGTCCGAAACTCCAACACGTGATGTCGAAGGTATGTTCTGTCGAAATAGAGATCCGCCGAACAAGTGCATGTCGAAGAAGGGTTCTGTCGAAGTACTGTTCTTCGAAGATGTGTGTTGTCGAAGTATAATCTGTCGAACTAATGCTAGTCGAATATATGTTCTGTCGAAGCAATGAGTTGTCGAACTACTGTTTTTCGAAATTGAGACTCTGTCGAAGTAATTAACTGTCGAAATTCAGAATGACACCCCTCTTCAACATCATGAACGATCCTTGTACTCCTGATTATTTAAAACAATATTTTAAAGTGTTGGGCAGTTCTCACGATCTTAACCTTCGAGCTTCAAAAAACTTACTGCTCCATATTCCTTCTCACCGCACTGGGTTTCTATCTAATTCTTACACTGTCTCTACTATAAAACTCTGGAACGTGCTTCCCCTTGACATAAAAAAAGCTGAGAGTAAATTTTCATTTAAGCGTAGAATCCGGAACTATTACTTGTCCTCTCTCACATAGCTCGGTCTTCGTCATAGTTATTATATTTAAATTTCTGTTTCATTTAGAATAAATAATGATATAGTATTTATTAGTCTATTGTTTTAGTAATTATTTATGTATTTTATTAGTTAGATTGTTTATTAATATCTGATTTTAATTATTGTTCATTTTAATTTTATTTTTGTACTCCTACCACTGTTGTGTCCTTTTTAACCCAAAGGTTGACTGGTAGAGAATGCCTTGCTGCATTAAGTCCGCCTATGTATCACCATTGTACATGAAGTTTAAATAAATAAATAATCACAAACCATGCGGTCCAAAATAGGATTAAATCGCTAATATCGATTACGACGAATGTATGACGGCTAATGAGTGATTGAAATTCTATTTCGGACCGCACGGGAACATTGTATTGAACAAGTGACTGGCTGGAAAACTGCGCGCGATTCAAATTAAAATATAAATCTTCAACGGATGGTACTAATATAATTGTTACGATGAACTTCCATTATTGTTCAAATATAAACATTAGCCTCTAATTATTTATATGTTATGTCTTATGGTTCCTAATTGTTTGTAAGCAAATAAAAGTAACGTTTTTATAAAAATATGTAGGTAATTATCTATATTTTCCCATAGAGGGTGATAAAAAGAAGAGTATCCACCTCGGCAGCAACACTATTTTAAGCTCGAGTGACATACTTTGAATACCTCGCTGCACCCAGGATTAAAAAAAACAGTTGTTTGCTCCCTAGATAAACAATCTATCTTTTAGCGCACTTTTACTTTTTTTATTTTCGCGTATGGGCTCATTGACTTAATGTTGAAAAATGGATGCGCGCGCTGTGAAGTCATACGCAATGAGTCTTGATTGCCTATGATGAGATTCTAAATTGAAACGATATACACATTCGATATTGGCTTCTGCCTAAACGACATCTGTCAATGCCTTCAGTACGCTGAAGACTTAATGCTTTATGTGTCAGATTCCTCCATAGTTGACGCCGCGTCTTTTCTTTGCCTCTCTCTGGACTCTTTGAACCATTGGCTTTTAAGTCATGGCCTGGCGTTATCCGCGCCCAAAATTTCGGCAATAGTCTTTACTAGAAAAAGACTAATCCCTCATATCTCAGTAGCCATTTCAGGCAGCATTATCCCTTTAACAAATAAAATAAAACTTTTAGGCGTTTTTATTGACCCAAAATTAACAGGTAAGTACCATATAAATTTCTTAATACAAAAATGTGAACGAGTCATTTCGATCTTAAAAGTTCTTGCGGGCGTCTAGTGGGGTGCCCATCCCTACTCTTCAAAATAAGTCTATAATGCCCTAGTTCGTAGTATATTAGATTATGGGACATTTCATTTGATTCCGTGTAACAGGGGTACCTTGGCAGGGCTGGATAAGATTCAGTCTAAGTGCCTTCGGATCATCTCTGTTTGTATGAAGTCGTCTCCCATTAACGCGTTGCAGGTCGAGTGCGCTGAACCTCCCCTAGTCCTAAGACGACAGTATTTGGTCTCCCATTTTTTATCTAGAATAATATATAGATCTTCCTACCCTCTTATTACCAAATTAAACGAGTTAAATGCCTTACTGTATAAGGCATTTAACTCGCCCTCAAATTATAGGGAAAATAAAGAAATACATTAATCCTAAAACATTTTAGCTTTATACAAAATTTAGAGTGTCCGATCATCCAGTATCCCAAATTACCCCTTTTTAACTTCGAATATGAAGTTTTATGCTTTACTCACAAAATTATATTTAATATATATCCAAAAAGTCGACGGTGGTGGGCGAGCGATGGATTAGTTACCGTTTTTTTTACTGATGCTTCAAAGTCCACTGATTCTAATAACATTGGAGCTCCAGGATTATTTTACAATATAAATGCCTGTGTGGCTTTATTTGAAGCATGTCTTTTTATAGTCACACCAAAATATTGATAAAGCCGTTATTTTTACAGACTCTCCCAGCTGTCTACAGGCCATAGTTCAAAACCCCTTCAAAAGCAAATTGCACAGCTACCTTATTTTGAAAATTAAACACTCCTTATTTTGGTGCGCTAATAGTCAAAATAGGGTCAGTTAGTCTGGATACCTAGTCATTGCGGCATCAAAGGTAACGAATGCTCTGACACCTTAGCCAAGGATGTTTGCTCGTCAGCAACAGCTAATCTCGCCCACTATTCTTACCAGAGGTATGACTTACTGAACATGCCAAAAGTCAATCTTCTATGTTCATGGCAGGAACAGTGTAATAGCTCTGGTAGGAAGAAGGGTAGGTTCTAGCCAAACATCATATCATATTACACCATCCACTAATTCCGCCATCAAATATAATCCACTCACACACGAGTAATTTATCAGAAACAAAAAAAGTTCGAACATGATTTACGGTCCTAATTCCCGACACGATTACGGCCGAACTACCGAACCCAACTCGTGAACTTGTGGATATAAATATCAAGAACAACATTTACATGGGTCTTTAGTATTCTCGATGTGTCTTCAACTTTAGTAACATTTCACCCGGTAAGACACTTTGCCGTGACTAAATCATACGCGGGTGCGTGATCGAGAATTTTGGGTGATAGTGTAGGGGGAGCTAGGCGAGATTTTATAGCTTACGCGTAGGAAACTGTCCCTGATTTGTTGAAGCGTTTGCGTGAAAGAAAATTGAATCTACAAGCAATGCTATTGAAATAAACACATCAACACGGTCTAGGGATATTTTTAAAAAAGCGAATTACTATCAATGTGTTAATTATTTATATGACATGTATATATTTAAAAGATACGTTATTTAATATTCTACCATTTTTTAATAATGGTTAAGGTACTTCGATTAAAATTTCAGGATTTTATGGAAAAAATGAAGCATAGACGGAAACCGTATATGAATTAACTTTTAATTTTTGAGTAAAAACTGAAAAAAAAATAGAAAAATCATTTAATTTGTGTTTATAAACTTGAAGTTAGTAGTCTGAGAAAGCGCCCATGATGTTCATAACACATCGGCAACGATTCGGCATGCTCAGAACAAGGTTGTCAATGTCTTGCTGCGGAATATTGTCCCATGTCCTTCTGAGGTGCGCAAAAAGTTGATCTTCTGTAGCCAGATTTTCAGGAACTTCCTTCAGAGCTCTTCTTTGCAGCATATCCCACGCATGCTCAATGGGATTTAGATCTGGCGATTGAGCAGGCCAGTCTAAGGCCCTAACATTGTGTGTATGTAACCAAGCTGCTACCGTTCTCGCCGTGTGTACCCGGGCATTGTCGTGCATGAGCAGGAAATCTTGCCCCATTTGTGTTCTGTGGGGCAAGATTACGGGCCCCAGCACCTGTTGGACGTATCGTTCTGCCGTCATATTGCCCCGCACCCAAACGAGATCCGTCCGTCCTCCAAGACGAATTCCTGCCCAAACCATAATTGTTCCTCCTTGGTATGGGTGAACTTCCTGAGGGTTCTGAAGACGGCTCCATCGTCCAGAAACTCGCCAAACACGCGTCCTTCGTGAATCTGGATGGAAGCCGAACCTGGATTCATCCGTGAACAGCACATTGGACCATTGCTCACGGCCCCAGTCCACGTGGTTCCGAACCCGTTCTAATCGTCGTCCACGATTGCCTCTCCGTAAAGGTGGGACCTGGAGTGGTCTACGAGAGCGTAGATTGCTTTCATGCAGTCGCCTTCTTACAGTTTGGTCATTCACAAGCACTTGGTGTTCCACTCGCAGCCTTTGGACCAATTGAGTCGCCGTTGCATTTGGTTGAGCTCGCGCAGTAATTTGCAAAAATAGGTCTTGTCTGGGGGTATTGATGCGACTTGGCCCCCGGTGCCTCTCCGCTACTTCACCTGTGGCACGATAGCGTGTCCACAATCTTAAAATTACATTTTGGTGGGTCCCTATGGCCTCAGCAACATTACGCTGAACAGACCCAGCTTCCAGCATTCCCACAGCTCGTAACATCTCCACCCTCGTCAAATATTGGCGTTGCATGGCTACAATACCTCAATTTTAACTTTATCTTTCGTTTAAAAATGAAAAAAACTGTAACTAAACGTAATTCGTATTGTTTTCTAAATTTCGCACAAATGAAAATTCCCTCTCCTACACATCAAGACATTTTTATGCCACCGAAACAAAAGAATTTTCAATAATTTGAATTTGGAATTAGTCTGAGATAAATTACAAACAAATCGGTGTATAAAAGATTCCAATGCGGCCAGTACTTTTCGAGTTATTTAATTGAGTATGAAATATCCCTAGACCGTGTTGATGTGTGTATATTATGCTGTAAGTCAGCAAGAAAGGGTTAATTGACCAGAGACCCAAGAAAAGTGATACTCTATCACGAAAGCGTAGCGATATCGGTTGAAAAATGTTAAAAATGTATGAGATTGTCAAGCGCTATCAAAATGACACGTGATCAATGCCTAACATTCTGGAATTTCGACCATCGCCATCGCTAAGATCAAATGACACTTGTCCAGATCCTCATAGGCTCTAGTCCAGTGACATTCTTTTAATGTAAGCGTTGCGATATCGATAGTTTCTTTTTTAATGTATGAGATTGTCAAGCGCTGACATCGCATGACACTTTACGTAGAGTCTCAGATACAACAGAATATAAAGCATATCATAAATATATATATAGTCGGCTCTTTTGCTTTCTGCAAGAATCTACTTTACGCGTAAGACCAAAAACCGAGACTCATTGCTCATCAACAAGGCTGACAGATTAGATTCGTAGAATATAGAATGTTACTGAAAGGGATATATCTATATGAAATGAAATTATGTTCATCAGAGGCTCTAGACAAGTGACTTCTGTCATCGAATGCGTGGCGATTGCGATAGTAAAAACGTCAAAAATGTAAGGGATTGTCAAACGCTATCTAAATGTCACATAATCCCTTTCATTTTAGCATTTCGACCATCGCTATCACTCACGTCGAATGACACTTGTCTAGAGTCTCTGACCAATGAAGGGTAAATCAACAGTTTTACCTGAGGCCCTAGACAAGTGTCATTCTATCAGCAAAAGCGTGGCGATAGCGATTGGAAATTTGGCAAAAATGTATGGGAATTTCAAACGCTATAATAAATTGTCACGTGATCGAATAACATCGAATGACACTTTTTATTATTATAATTGTTTATTAAATATGAAACAAGACAACATATAAACATAATCATCGCAAAAACCTCAAAAGTTTTGTCCTGTCATTTTGAAACACTTTTAAGCAATCTTAATACTAACGAGATATCAATGATTATAGTTTTGAAAACATAGTTTATAAAAAAAATAAAATAAATGTCAGCTAGTTATTAAAAAATACCTTAGATACTAACAAAAACTACGCTGGCGCGGGTCAGGCAGTCCGTCAACACAACTTAAAGATTGAATGAAATTTAAACAAGATGGTGCATTTTCAAAGATAATCAAATAATTTCTTGTATTTATTTATATAGTTATTATTTGTTATTTCTGATTGAATTTTTTGTGGGTACATCATTAATCAGAATAGGTATTAAATAAGAGCATGCTTTTCCTTATTATTACAAGCACGCCTCGAGCGATAAGTCAAGCGGGTAAGCTAATTGTGTTAAATTTTATTCCTCGAGGGGTCTTTTCAACAGATCTAAAGGTCAGACAACTCTCTCAGGGGTTTGATTACGAAGACGGAACAGCATTTGGACAGAGAAATAAGTAATATAGAGCTGTGAAATCGTTGGTCGTCAACTAATATCTTAGAACAATAGATGTAGTTTTAAGACGCTGTCTTAATACAACGCGTTCATTGCTTGAACACGCGACCGTGGCGTTCGTTTGTATGGCAACATCGAAAACATCACAACATCTGTCGGCGCGACGCCGTGTTCGTGTTTGCTATACAAATGAACGCGACGATCGCGTGTTTGCGCGATGATCGCATTGTATCTGGACACCGCCCAATGTAATTATTCTGGTGGTGCTAATATAACGTATTCAGGCGTAATCTTTTCCTGTTATGTGTCTGTAACAGGAAACGATTATGGCACGTTGAGTTATGAAAAAGTATCGGTATTTGAGAGTGTCATCCTTGTCATTTATTGAATGACTCTTTCTTTTTATTAAACGTCGATGTGTCATCTATTTACAGTATAGCTATGGACATTGGTTGTATTTGTCTTGGTGTACACTAAAGTATATATAAATATTTTTTTTTAATCTATTTTAATGCAAATTAGCGAATTTGGCTTACATCTTTAATACGAAATCCCTACAAAAAAATATAAAAGAAAGCAAAAGTGTTACGAACCACAACGTTTCATTCTATTTTACCAACATACAATACTTTTATTTAAACACAAATATTTAAATTCACTTCGCTCCTTTCAATTCAGAACCCAAGCGAAATAAATCTACTAATAAATATTCGCCGATCTTTCAGTGTAACGTGGCCACAATACCTGAGTACTGACCATAGCGCGCCACGCACCCAGAGGCACATAAACTATGAATAAGCCATGCCCACCGAATACGTAATGTATACGGTCCAACTAAGAATTTACTTCGGTGAATTTTTGAATTCTTGTTTTCGCACTTCTTTGGCAACTAACGGTGGTTCGGTGGAAACTAGATTTATTGAGAAACTAGCTAATTGTCGACTATCGTCTATTGAGATTAACAGATGAGTATCAACTATCTACTCTCGACAATCGATTGACGAGTATCAACTATCTACTCTCGACAATCGATTGACGAGTATCAACTATCTACTCTCGACAATCGATTGACGAGTATCAACTATCTACTATCGACAATTGACTGATGAGCCTACTATCGACAATCAACTGACGAGTATCAACTATATACTATCGAAAATCAACTGACGAGTATCAACTATATACTATCGACAATCAACTGACGAGTATCAACAATATACTATCGACAATCAACTGACGAGTATCAACTATATACTATCGACAATCAACTGACGAGTATCAACTATATACTATCGACAATCAACTGACGAGTATCAACAATATACTATCGACAATCAACTGACGAGTATCAACTATCTACTATTGACAATCGGTTGACGAGTATCAACTAACTACTATCGACTGTATGGAGTACTGCTCTCACCTCTGGGACGTATCTGCCAAATATTAACTATCGATTATCGATTGACAAACGAGCCAAGAGTCTTATCGGCAACTATGCACTGGTCGCCTCAAAGCTCCAGAGCCTTGAACAACGACGCCAAGTGGCCAGTCTGTCGGTTTTAATCGGTTACATTTCGTGGAGTGTGCGATGGAACTGCACAATTTGATTCCGCCTAGTCCTTTCCATCATCGGACAACAAGTCGTACAGCAATGCACCACCGGTACATGGTGGACATCCCACCCATAAGTACAAAGCGTTTAGCGAATACTTTCATTGTACGCACAGCTAAGGATTACAGAGTTCTGATGACCATCTTCCAGTTCTATCATGAGACCCTTGAGCGCATTTAGGACCAGAGTACTTGTCAAGAAGGCGCAAGTAGTATGCATGGTAACCAACATATATTTATTACTTAAGACAATTCAGGCTAACAGTAGTATTATTTTTTCACAGGCCATTTTATAATTTCTTTAAAACGTTAATTAAAAGGATGATAAAAACACGCAAGCTTTAATAACACTCCATATACCTGCAGGCATAAAAGGCCACTAACATTACATAAAATTAACATACATATTAGGTAACAAAGTTCCTACAATAGGCTTCTACGCTTCCTTGGCGGAGTTTAGCCGTCCTAGGTAAAGTTAGACCAGTGATTTCCAAAGTGGAAACATGGACCCCGGGGGTCAACACAGACCTGCAACTAGCTTATGACAAAGAAAATAAATGCGCATGAGTGGTAAATTTCGATCCACGAGACCGGATTCCATAAAAGCGATTCCGTTCGCGACTCCTGTTAGTGCTAAAATTTTCGAAAAGTCTTTGCTCTTATTTTTGTTGTCAGATTTTCATATTTGCACGCCCTTCGCATTGTGGTGGCATAACTAAACTTGGAAAAACTTTTTATGAACATATTTAACGGGATCCCGATTTATATGCAAAATAAAAAGATTAAAATACTATGGGTCCACCAAAACAAAAAATCACCAAAGGGTCCACGAGACAAAAATGGTTGGCGGACCACTGAGTTAGACCAATAGAATCCTCCCGTGAATCTACTACTACTACGAATTAAAATATTTAGTGGCTCCATGCGATTTGAAATTGTTTGCATTTATATTGCCTTGTTGCTCGCTTACTAATTCCGCAAGAATTGGAATTCATATCCGTTGCATTTTAAGATGGCGAAGCTTATTTTGCTGACGGAAAAATGTGTTTGTGCAATGTGAGAATGTAATGCGTTAATTATTAAAAGATTCATTATTCCAGATAAAGATAAAGCTATATTATTATATTTATGCATGTAAGCCAGGACGGGCCGCTAGTTCATCCATAATTGTGATAATTCCGCTAAGATTCCTGCTATTAAGTGATATTTGGCTTCCCCCGCATGAACTACGGCAATACTTAGTCCAATGAAACATTACTCCTGGAGTAAAAAGTATATTATGTCCATCTCTATAGAAACAATCATCAATCAATCTCTCACAATCGCTTTACTTTATTCATTAAAATCGATTCAGCAGGTTATTAAAAACATAGACAGAGTTATTTTCGCTTTCATAATATTAGTATGGAAGTATGGATTTAATTTAAGCTCAATGGCTTACTGGTTCCTTCAGGCTGGTGATAATGTATACTCTTATAAAACCACCATTAAAGACACACATACACTTCTACTAATTAATATTTATTCTGCTGCTGCTTTTCAAAATAGTGAATAGCAAAGCTAACTAAGCCAAAAGATTACTGTTGCCACACAAGTAAATACCAAAGCAATGGTCTGGCGCCCTGCCAATACAAAGTGCAGTTACATCAACTATTTATACCAAATGCGGTCTTAAATACCAGCTCAGTACTAATCTTGGTCTTATAGATGTGAAATAGGGAGGATTCATTATTATTAATTTAACCTTCATGCATTAAAGGTTTAAAGCCGGACTTAAATGCCTTAGGAATTTTCTAGCACTAAACCAAGATTGGTGAAGATATAACATGGCATGACTTTTTGCATACACATAAATAAACTCTCGCCTTTTTACCCGATTGCGGGCGAACCGGGACGGATTATGACATATGAGGTGTCGTTGGCTTCTTCTTAATTGTGGGAGTGGTATAGGCAATATACATTTTTAATATCCTCCTCCCCAAAAAAAGAGGACGATACAATTTCTTTTTCGATTTTATAATGATCGTATCAAATAAAAGCTACTAAATAGACCATTCCAAAAATATATATATCGTAACATTTTTATGTTAATATTTTGGCATAAATTCATGATAAGGGTTATCTTGAATTTATGCCAAATTTTTTACTTTGTTAGCAAAATAAATACTCTTTTACGACATACCTTATTTGTGGAACTCGTTCATTAATAAAACTAAAAAGGCTTAAATAAAATATATTATTTATAAAATAAAAAATCCGACTGCTAAAAATTATTAACTGAAAAGAGAAAAACAAGTACTAGTTATCATTTATACATTAAATATTAGTTTGCGAGATGAATGACGCGATGTGGATTCCGTCTGTGTGATTGGTCGATTTGGTCGAGATTGGATAGCGGTCAAACTATTTGTGTTGCCGTATTTACTTACACAATACGGCTGCTGGGCAAACGAGCTCTGATCAGAGAGAAAAAAGGGAAAACGACGTTTTCTAAAAATGAAACCTAGCTAGATCGATTTACCCTGTATACAAAATTTCATGAAAATCGTTTGGGCCGTTTCCGAAATTTAAATTATATATATACAAGAATTGCTTGTTTAAAGGTATTAGATGAGGTGCTGCGGGCGGAGACAAACAAAAATAATAGAAAACATACCAAAACTTCGTTTGTCACCACTCTGTCTGCCGTTTGTGTTAGCAGTCGGGTTTCTGTTTTCATAATAATTTGTTTAATTTCCATGGGGGTAGGCAGAAACTACACAACGCCACCTCCTTTTTTATATTTGTTGACGGGGTGAAAACCGGGGATTTTTGGGGAAAGACCAGGGTGTGGGATTTTAACCTCACTAAAGCCACACTGGTGATCAACATTAGCACTTGGATCGGGGCCCCGTTACCTCGTATAAGACCACTCCGGAACCCCCTCTGTGCAACGCCACAACGTGTTAGAACACGTTCCTGGGGAGATTGAGAAGCGTCACCCCTGAGTCTCACTGTGCACGGTAGCACGTGATCACTGTGCCACCATCTTTCCTGGAGTCACTTCGTGGGCGGACAGAGTCCCTAGTCAGAACGCCCGCGACCCCGGAGTTCCACCTGTCTTTATTACAGGCGGGGTTCTGGCGTTTTAGGAATCGACGCGGTTGCCTCCCCGACGCCTTCCTTTCCGAGAGGGATCGGCCCTCTCGGCGCGCTCGGCGGTCTCCTTCTGGACCATCACGGTCACACAGATGGAGGTAATTTCCCTCCTGTCACTCAGAGACCCACGCAGACCACCCTTCGAGCATGTGCAGTGCAGAATCAAGGTTGAAGAAGTATCGCCACCTCAAAAGACACCGTTTGGTATCAACGTGCGATTCGAATCGCAATTATCCACTGCAGATTTTAGTCCTGCAGCGTTGTACACCTGACAATCTGTTTGACTAAACAGATGCCCCATAAAGGACCATCGATCACACGACACCTGCGTAAAGACTTCTACCCGAGGTCCACCGAGAACGCCACCTCCTACGATCCTTACATCCTTTTGCTTAATTTACGTTTATACATCTACCTAGTTGTATACGCACGCTGGACTTATGGTGTTATAATTGTGGTGTACCAATTTTCATTCAAAGAAAGAAAGAAAGAATAAATATTATTTGTGACCCGCACAGGAGACACGAGTAATAAGCAAAAATAAAAAATAAAACAACATTACTAAAAAATAAAATCCCGTGCGACACCAAAAAGGCTCCACACACATTCATTCTCATTCGTTTATATATTTTTTTTACAATTAGCATCGATGGGTAGGTATGAAGCATCTAATCAAACAAAACTTTTAAATCATCATTTTATTATTAATTAACATACCTACCCTTTACATCACGCCAATATACCACAGGGATTGGTAAGGTGTATCTATATTTATTACTTCTATATTTTGCCGGTTATATTTAAGCCTCCTTGTGAAAAGCGCCCATTTATTTTAACTATTACCTACTACGAGTATTAGTTTGGAGTAGACAAACTGGAGTAAACTAACTATGACGTCATGGTAGCCGCGTCTATCGAAGTAGGTTAAAAATTCATGTACCATTAGTAGCTGTGAACAATATTTCAGAAAACCCGTTTTCCAGTTCGTGCTTTGAAGAGAAAATTTCAAAGGGGGAATGTTTTCCAAAGATTCTCATTTTGCAGCGGTAAAAATACGAGTAGCTTTATATTTTACTGTTTTTTAACTTTAAGATGGCGTTGGACATTTCTGAAATAGTCCGACGCGTCTTAACTGTTCTTTGGAATGAATTTGATTGTTGTCCACTTCTGATTTCATAGTCGTTTGCATCCTTTGTAACTGTTGTAGTGGATATGTCATGGACTCAGCGATTAATCAGGGCTCTATGTATAATATCCAGGTACAATGAATCTAGACAAGATTAAAATAATTAAAAAATCACATATTTTTTATTACCCGGTCCAATGAGTGATGGCATTATTCAGAAAGCCCGGTCAATCTAATTATTTCAATAGTTTTTATCATATTGCCTACTCATATTGAGCATTTTTCAAATTGCCCGGGCATTACGAATATTGCCGTATTAATCATTTGGTCCATAAAATATATACTTTATATAGTTCTTGAAATGTGATAAAAACGTGGACTGGATCCACTTTTGATTTATTTTCATCTATTTATGGAGTCTTGGTACACGCAAAACCGGCTAGTTTATCCCGTTCTGCATTCTTCGACAACCCTAGATAGGTATGCTAATTCCAGCAAGTCCACCTTTGACCGCTTTGGATATTTTATGTACGCAGTACGAAATCATTTGATCACGAAGGCAAGCAGAAGTTCTCAATGCAACAACGATATTTTATAGAAATCCACTGAACAATTTCTATGCAAAAATGTTGTTGCATATGTTGAGCTTAATAAGACCTGATACAGGCTTTCGCAGGTGGATGTCTGTCTGCAAAATGATTTATTGGTCGACATCAAAAATGTACAATGTTTCACCAAAAACAAACACCAGAATACACTTAAATCATGAATATACTCGTATATGTAAACCAGACGACGATAAAAACAAATAAGTAAGTTATCTGACAAGTTTTTGATAAGGAGCTCCCGAGAGTGTGACCCTCGGACGTTCCGGCCGTTATGACGGAGCGATAATTTACTAGATTCCCTCCATTTTTCGTCGAAACTCACATATGTATGTACAGTCACGGCTATTTCACTCCGAATGGTGGCACATAAAAGTTGGTACCGTAGTATCTTTCGATAGTTATGTGTGATATGGACGTAATGTGCCCGATTTTGTGATTGCGATTGTAATATTAGAGAGGTAAAGTCATGAGCAGTTTGTATGTTATACTGTTTTTATTTAGAGGGCAAGTGATAATGTCTGGGTCGATTATTTGTAGGCATCTGCCTCTCGACTCAAATATTACTAAAACTCATTAGGTGAGATAGTGGTGAAGCGCGAGCCTATCACACTAATTATCACACTTCCTACTAATATTATAAAAGCGAAAGTTTGTGAGTGTGTGTGTTTGTATGCTTGTCGCTTCTTCACACTTACACGGCTAGACGGATCTGGATGAAAATTGGCACGGATATAGATTATAGTCTGGAATAGCACATGAGATACTTTTTATCCCGGGAATACATATTCCCTTGGGATAATTTTCGATATTCACGCGGCCGAAGCCGCTAGCAGAAGCCAGTCATAAATAATAATAAAAAACTCTTTTAAAGTTATTTGATTGCTTGAAAATAGTCATAAGTAATTCTGTCACTCGTATTAAGTATTTACAGTGATGTCTCATCCCATACCCACTGGACCGTGGCGGCCATTTTGACAGGTCTGTGACAGGTCGGCCGGACGCGATGGCGCGAAATGCCGGTTTGTGATTATATCACCGTCATCTCGAAAGTTTTGTATAGGAACCCTACATGAAACTTATGTTGTTGGGATCGTGATGAAATAAGCTTTCAGATTTCATGTCACAAAAAAAAAGGCAAATGTTGATGATGCCGACGTACTGTACTGATTATACTGATTATTTTTTGTACATAGATAGCGTTCGGTTCCGTTCCACGGATATGGATGGTGATATATCTATCACCGTGGAACGGAACCGAACGCGATCGATTTACAAAAAAAAATAATCGGTATAATTAGATGACACGCTAATTGCGTGGCACGGTTTCTTTGTTTGGGATGAGGCATCTGTATGCTAGTATTATATTATCTGTGGTATTTATGAAAACTTATTAAACTTTGGCATAAAAATTGAGTTTGACACGTTCTTAACTTTAAATTTTCAATTTAGAAACTGACCCTTTGAGTATCTACTTAAACTACCAAGAAGATCGACATTTTTATTTTTACCCGACTGCCGAAGGAGGGTAATGTGTTTATCAGTCTATGTATGTATGTATGTTTCTATGTGGCGTTCCAGAGACCAAACGCGTTGGCCGATTTTGATGATTCGTACGTCAATCGATGCCTCTTAACCCTGCGAGTGTCACTGGCTACATTAAAATTAAAAACAGAAAAATGGCGGCTTTTGGGCGCCATATTGCGAGGGCCCAATTTTTTTTTCCTCAAATTCATAAATCAAATTAAAGGGTTTGAAGAGGCAATTTCAAAAATATATAAAACTTATATGTTTAAATGTACCTTATTCGAATAAAATGTTAACTAAAAACAGTTAAATAAAAAAAATAATTCAATAAATCAAAACACCCGACTGCTTAAAAAGCGAACTAAAAAGACGTAAACAAGAAAAAAATCATGCTGTGCAGTCGGAGGATACATGTTCGCGAGCTGGCTGACCAAAACCAGATGTTGTTGTTGACCAAAAACTGAATGTTTTTATGATCATGAACTTTGTTACAAACTATTCCACATATAAACCTAGTTCACTGTCATGAAAAAACATTCAGTTCTTTTCATATTGCGTAGTTTCTATCAAATAACTAAACTAGTCAGCTAAATGGATATTGGCACACGACATATCTAATAATATGTAAAAGCAACCTTTTGCGCTACATCACGCCGGAGGGCAAAAACCCAGTTGAGTCCGAAGTGTAAAGTACTCCTAGACCGTATAATATACTATGTTGTCCTCCCTTGCCTTTCAAAGTACCGGAATGGCTCGCTACTTCATGTAGCTACCTCGTTTGATATGTAGGTATCTAAGAGCCTTGGAGTATGAATGAGATGAGCTGTATGGTTTCTAGAAGTACAAACCTACGATTAGTAAACTGAAAACAGTATTGGTAAATAACTCTCACTTCGCATAAAAACGAAACATATGTCATGTAGAAAGCCTGTTGAAATTGGATTTTTAACTTGATTTTTATTGGATATGCTATTTTCAAAAGTGATGCCTAAGAAAATTGCATATCTTTCATATGCATAAATTTCGAGTCATCAACACAGATCAGGCATCAGCTACATTTTGCGAAATAGGTCACTGAAGTATCAATTTTCCGCAGACCACAGCAGAGACTTTTTTCCCTTCACAATACAAATAAAAAATAGAAAATGTACTAACATATAGAATGTTAGAACTTTTTCAATTTTTTTTCAGGATTTATATGTCCAAGCAGTTAAAGCATCATAATCTCCGTGATGCTTCCAATCCACTCCGCACAGGTGGATCAGCCAGTTCCCCGGACTTGTTTTAATCGTTCGTTTCTAGTACCAATACCCTAAATCCCGCTGTCGCTAAGTATCAATACCTCAGGTCCCAAATATCTATAGGTACGTCTACCTCAGTCTAAAGGGTCAGTAGTAGTCCTCTAACAAACGCTGAGCGTCCCGGTCCAGTCCAGTATTCCGGCTTGCTTCCGGCACGGCTCAACTTTGCTCTAATTTGAACTTATCCTTTCGCGAAAATATATATGAATGGGTCGGTTGTGTATGAATTGGTAGGAGATATTTTCACTACACTTGTGTTGTGTAGATTTTTAGAATATTACAAGAGAAAACAATTGGTACGCACCGAGTACAGAAGTAGGTAGGGGACCTAATGACAACAGCCGTGATTGACAAGTAGGTCAAATCCTGGCAGCTACTTTACTTTGTAAAAAATATTTCATCACCACTGCTCTCAAAACCGTGAAGGAAAACATCGTGAGAAAACTGGCATGTCCTAGAACCTTAACTTCTAAGACATATGCCATCTACCAATCCGTGCTGGGGCCGCGTGGTGGTTCACCACACTGCTTCTTACAGAAAGGAGGCCTGTGTTCCAGCAGTGGGAATAGTACCGACTTCTGTATCACATGATCAACTGCCAACAATAACCACTGTTTAATTTTACTATTATGTTTAGTTACATTTATTTGGTCAATAAGACAATTTAAAATAACAATGTACTAATAGCAATATTATTAAACAGCTGCGTTTAAGGATCACCTATTTTAAAAACAATACCAATTGGTAAATATTTAATCTCACAGTCAGAAGAGTTTTTGTCACAGTGTGTTTCCTAGCCAACTAGCTTGAGGAAAAGGCTGAAATAATCTCACGGTAATTTTATGTTGCACTAAATAGGTACTAAACGGTTTACGTTTAGTACCTATTTAGTGTAAATACAATCAAATAAAAACTATGCATTGTAAAACGACGACCTACTATTAAATTCATAAAACCATATTGAGGATTCATATTTATGAAAAACACGCATATATAACTAGGTACGCATAATTTCACTGAAACTGAAATTCATTTTTATAATATAAAAAAACCGGCCAAGTGCGAGTCGGACCCGCGCACGAAGGGTTCCGTACCATTATCGCATAAAAAAACAGCAAAAAATCACGTTTGTTGTATGGGAGCCCCCCTAATATATTTATTTTATTCCGTTTTTAGTATATTTTGTTATAGCGGCAACAGAAATACATCATCTGTGAAAATTTCAACTGTCTAGCTATCACGGTTAATGAGATACAGCCTGGTGACAGACAGACAGACAGACAGACGGACCGCGGAGTCTCAGCAATAGGGTCCCGTTTCTACCCTTTGGGTACGGAACCCTAAAAACAAGTTCGGGTCAGAACAAACTGAACATAAAAATAAAATACGCCAACTAGATGCATGTGAATATCAGTATTTAACATGGATGGATCTGACTAAATGATACATAATATTAATTATCTTATTATTTGGAATGGTATAGTCAACATTAACGATATCAAACAAGACACCATACGCCATTTTAGTCAACCCAAGCGCGTATTGCCGGCGACTAAAACGCCGTACGCTGCTATCGCGCCTCACCAAAATGTAATTACAGACTTATCAGCAACTGAAATCTAAACCGACTTGAAACATCCCGAATGTTATCAACCGTATTATTTTGCAAAGACACTCAGTTATTACACTTGGTTATTGCTCAACCCTGGATGAAAAGGCACTTATTTCTTGTAATTAAGAAGTAATTGAGCCCGATTTCGGTAACAAGTGTGGTTGGGACTAGGATGGCGTAAATATGGTTACATTAGGCCTATTTCCATCAGTGCACCTCTTTCGGTTGAAATGATGAAGATGACAAGGTAGCTCGGAGGTCCAACTGAATTTTCTAGGTGCATGAATGTCACAGCTGGATGTGGGTATCAGATGCCTTACTGCCCCCCCGGGGCGTTTGGAACTTAATCAATAGCAATAGGTTGCTGCTCGCTCACTTTCGCTCGTCTACAGCAGATTTACGCCGAAACGAAAACGAAACCCTACAATTTGGCAAATTATTTAAACCTCGTATTATTTGCATGACATATTAAAGTAGCCAATCAGAAACCAGAATAGTGCTTAGAAACAACGACACAGTTTCGAGAATATCGCTATTTCTTTTCCTCTAACGCTATCCCATAAGGCCTCCCACTCTAAAGTTGTTTATAGATAGTAATTTCGCGAAATTTGTAGAATGAAAATTATAGCTGAGTCCTTATCGTTATGTGTACCTACGCAAGGAAAAAGGCAAGAAGAATAAGATTTTTGTAAAGAATTAATCTTCTTGGCTTTTTACCCGACTGCCGAAGGAGGGTAATGTGTTTATCAGTCTATGTATGTATGGCTGTTTGTTCCTATGTGGCGTTCTAGAGACCAAACGCGTTGGCCGATTTTGATGATTCGTCAATCGATTCGTCTTTACCCTGCAAGTGTCATAGGCTACATAAAAATTGGAAAATAGAAATATGCCTGATTTTGGGCGCCATATTGTGGGGGCCCAATATTTCTTTTTCTTCTTGTCTCCCCGTGTGGGGTATCAAAATAAAGGATTTTATGAGCTGATTTCAAAAATATATAACACTAATGTGTTTAAATGTACCCAATTCTAAAAAAAAGTAAATAAAAGTAATAAATTATAAAAAAAGTTAATTAAAAAATCAAAAAACCCGACTGCTCGAAAAGCGAACTAAAAAGACGTAAACAAGAAGAAAATCATGCTGTGCAGTCGGAGGATACATCTGGTTCTGGTCAGCCAGTTCGCGAATGTCTATCCTCCGACTGACTGATCAGACTATTGAAAAATCGGCCCAAAGACGAATTCATTCCTAAAAAAATTATATTTATACCTTTTTTTTTAAACGTTGCCCCACACTAGGAATTTCTTCCAATATCGTGGGTGCGTTTACAAACATTTAAACTCACATACACAACACCCAGAACCGGACAAACTATCTGTAGGTCATATTTGTTCCGTGCGGGAATCGAACCCGCGACACGCAGCGCAGCAGTCAATCGCTCAACCACTGCGCCAACCGTCCGTAAATTTTACTTACGCCTGAATGGTCTGTTGTTTTTACTATCCTAGATATTTGTCTCTTCATGTACTTAGGTACCATTTATTATTTTTCTTAACCACGCTTAGATAAAAATATACATAAAAAAAGTTTTAAAAAAATCGAAAAACCCAACTGCTTAAGATGCAAACTAAAACGACGTAAATAAGAAGAAAATCATGGTGAGCAGTCGAGTTTTTTGATTTTATGAATTACCTTTTTTAATTTATAACTTTTTATGTAACTTAATTTTTTTTCGATTCAGTTAAATTTTAACATAAATAAGTGCTCTAATTTTTTTGAAACATCCTTTTAAAACCCTTTATTAATAGATACCCTACACGGTGGGTTTGGAAGAAAAATAAATGGGACCCCACAATATGGTGCCCAAAAGCCGCCATTTTTCTATTTGCCAATTTTAATGTAGCCTGTGAAACTTGCTAGATTATACGAATCGATTGACGTAAGAATCATCAAAATCGGCCAACGCATTTGGTCTCTAGAACGCCACATAGGAACAAACATACATCATACATGTCATAGACTGATGAACCACCTTCCATCGACAGTCGGTTAAAAATGACCTACGACGCATAAGTTGGGGCAGTGTTATCACAGGGCCACCACTGTACTACCTACCACTTGTAGTGTTAGTTTATTTATTATTAAGTATTCTTATAGCTGTCAAATACGACTTCTAAGATTGTCACGACTATAATATGTAGTTGCACGTAACCTAATCTTTTATAATGTATTCTTTTTAACAGGCCTTCCTGTTCCTGGCACACTATTCTTTGGCGTTTATCGTAACATTCGTCATGGTATTACTGATCGATGCTCCTTTCTCTACGTTAGTTAAGCTTTTAATAGGAAGTAAGTTCGTTTATATTTCTTAGAGTTCCGTACCTTAGTAGTAGCTCAAGCTCAGCCACGGGCCCACCGGCACCGTTTAAATATTTCGTTTACCGTTGGTCAACGTCTGTAACAAGAACAGTATTTTTTTGCCATGCTTCAGCGAGTAGACTGGGCAAAGCAATTTCCAAACCCCGATTTCTGAATAAAAAATGTGAAGTTAAGTTTTTGACAAACTCTACGTAAGAAACCTGTCAATCTTTGGCATAGAGTCTGATACGACCTTTAGTCAGAAGGAAGCTATTACTATCCTATGAAAGATTCTTTGGAATTCCTTTTATTTAGTGAAAACAAAGTTTTATTTTTCTCAGGTCCAAAAAAGCCAGTGAAAATCGAAGAAGACGAAGAAAGAAATACTGATGTTGAATGAACTGCTTTATAGTATTTATTATTAAGATTATATCGTTTATGTATAGTTAATTATAGATAGATACTATAATTTAATCATATAATTGTAAATAAAGATATAATATTATAATTTAATTTATAGAAAGGCTCTTGTTTTTTTTTACAACAATTACATAATTTTATTTTAAGCTATATTATCAAAACATAAGCTCCTTAAGCTAAACCTAACCCAAATATTTATAATTCTAGTATTTCTTTGACTACATAGTTTGTAGAAACCGATTTTACGTCCGAGCCATTTAATCAAAGCTACTTTAGCTACTACTAAATAGGTAGGTACTGCCTAACGAAGTTTTTTTTAAGTAGTTGCTTTTACATCATACCCACGTACTCTATATTTTAGTCACGATCAAAACCACTAATTCTGCACACGTAACATTTAAACTATGTTAGCAAATGTGTTAGCAACACATGCCGACATTTTCAGGAGCTAAATTAAAACAATAAATTTTGTTATAAAATAATTTAGAATTTCCTAAAACTGTTAATTTAACGCGGAGCATTGTAATTTAAAATAGAAGTAACTGAATTAAGATATTAATATCAACATGCATACAGTGTGCAGGCAAGTTATCTCGCTGTGGCGTAACTTTTAGATGTGGTAATGAAACCATATTATTTTTTAGTTTCAATATGGGAAAAATGTGCTTCAGCTATTTCGTAGGTTTGCTGAATTGTAACGCTAGAGAGTGTGTGGTTAATACTTCCCACATTCTCTTTTCACGTGAAAGTTTCAATTGATTTTGTTTAGCAAACTATTAAATAGATTTTGTAAGTATTCTTGCGATACCATGCCTTAAGTTCTATTGTACTTCTATCAGTCGAATAATTAAGGCACTTTTATATCTAGCCAATGATCCTTCCCGGATTCGCCCACGAAAAATTATATATAAAAACCTTCCTCGTTTCTCACTCTTTCGATTGGTGAAAACCGCATGAAAATGCGTGCAGTAATTTTTGGGTTTATCGCGTACAGACGCGGCAGGGAACTTTATTTTATAAAATGTAGTGATGACATATTGATTGAGTTTCTTACATAAGGCCCTGAAACGCTATGCTATGACTCAACATATAATAGGTAATAATATAAACTTTGTATTTCAAATATACTAATTGTAACACAAAAATTTTGGTGAATAAATTAATAAGTAATAATAGTATGTAATTTGATAAAAATAGACAGATTAGTAAATTAAACCGAATAAAAACAGATAAATAGGAAATATATATGTTAATAAGGAAAATATTAAGCGCTATTCATATCTCCTAAACACTTACTGTGTACCTAGAAAATTGCTGTGCCCGACGGGATCCGTAATTGTTTCGGTAACTTATATTTACCACCTGAAGGTATTGACAATATGGATGCAATAAATTTAATTTGAATTTGGTTACGTGACCAATCACAATAAGGCACCGAAAGGCGAAACGACACGGCTATGATAATGGGAGCTTCTGAGCGAAAAATTATGTATGTTTTGACCTATCTCCCTACCTTCTACGATCCAAGCTCGTAATATTTGGTCCCTGCTGGCCTCTCACATGGCATATTAAGCAGGAATTGGTTCAACTTCGTTTATGCTGATACCGAGTGAATATTCATAGTCGGCTATGCTTTGCTGCAGTTCTAATGTAGTGTAATATGGTCAAATGGGGCTAAAAGTATCCAATTTAACATACGAGTAAGCCTACTAGTATTATAAATGTGCCTGTGAGTCTGGATACTTATAAGATTTATTTGAAATAAACTAGTGAGTTTATTTTATTTTGGTTCTTTGTTATTCTTTCACGCAAAAACGAACGAACGGATTTTGATGTAGATAACTTTTCAGTAATATAACTAACCTCTTGTATCAGACTAACACATATAATACACACTATAATTTACAAAGATATTGAAAGAAGTCCTAATGAAACCGGGCCGGAGTCACGGTTGGCAGCTAAATAATTTTGTCACATTTTTAGAAACGGGCTATATTTAGATCATCTGCATTTTAAAATTGGATAGTTTAAGTTATATTAAATAGAAATAATCTTTGTAACTCTAAATTCTTGAAAGTATTTCATGCAGTTAATGTTTGATTTATGTTTTTATGTTATCAACCAAAACATTAGTTTCATAAATAAACAATTTGAAAAGATGTTAAGCATTTTATTTCTCTTATGTCTGCAGCACAGTTTTCCAAAAAAACTACTTATATCTAGTGCTTTGAAATGTTTGTCAACAGAAAATAGAACCCTGAAAAATAAAACACAACTTTAATAAAATTATTTCCAATACAAAACTGCACTAAAAAGGCGATTCAATCTATATTCAATCTACATTGTCCTAAGTACACAACAGACGTCGAAACTCATCTGACTTTAGATAAACTCTCTCGTGTTTAAGCAAACTGCCCCACAAAGATCGCTCCTTCAGCTGAGCTACAAAACAGAATGTACAGTCCAAAGCTCTGACCAACGTCTAAGTCGGACGGAATTGCAGTAAATTGCGCGTTAAGAAGGTTCACTCACGGAGGAGTAGGTTCTGTGATAGCCTGCGAGGCTATCTACCAAATAAGACGCGTTATTCCGATATAATATATAGTATTTATGTTTATTCGTTTGACTTTATTTTACATTAATTAGAATCACTGGCGCATCACGCTCTCAATGCACCCTGACCTTTGATGATAATCGATCCATTCTCAATACGAATAAATCTTTAAAGTAAATTCGGCCTGCCACATTTAATACCTTCACTTAGGCCCTAGAAAAGTAACATTTCCATCAACGAATGTGTGGCGATAACGATTATCAAAAAGGCAAAATTGAATGGGATTGACAAACGATATCGAAAAATGTGTAATTAGTCAGTCGTCAGTTAGATAACCTAAAAATATTGACCACGTATTTATTCTTTTGCCACGTAAACAAAAAATTAAGGCGATACAGTCGTTGAAATATCGTGTGACGTCACAGTGTGATACACTTTATACTGACAAAGTGACGTCACAAGTGGGGAACTAAGCAAAAAATACGGGTCTAATAGTATTTCCACTGGCGGACTACTAAATAGAATTATATTTTTTCTACCCAGGAAACATCCCTATTCTCTAGAGCCTCGGTTTGTAACTCATATAGCCTCAGCCGTTACAGTACCTACATCTCTGCATTGAATGATTAAACTGGCGTGAGATGCTTCTGTTTTTAAATGGTTTCTATTATTTCGAATAGTTTTTAAATATTTTAGAATGGTTTGTTTTTTTTTTCATTACGGTATTCTTGTAATGGTTGTTCTTCATTAATATTCATAAACGAGTCTTCAAGCAGTAATTTTGTAGTATAGCTGCCTACAATAGTGTGGCAATTTGTGGCTACATTTTGTTTGTTTGTTTCTTACCTGTAAAAACATTTCCATGTGTTAATGAATAAATATATAAATAATTTAGCTTCGTTGGTCTAGTGTGAAGATTCCTGGAACGGACCAATTGTTACGTTACTTTGATTTTTCCATTTCTCGGTAGCGGCTCGGAGTTTGTTCGATGGTAATAGATTCGTACCCTAATACTTGGATCTTTGTCAATATAAGTGTCGAAATGTGGGTGTATTAAAGGTAAACGTTTGCTTAATCCTTCGAGGAATGCATACGTGATGTTATTTGGTTGGAGTTGTAGCCACCACTCATCACAACACGTTTTGACGCTCTGTTTAACAGAAACATTGAAGCAAGCAGTTCTCAAAAGAACTTCTGATCACAGTACGTTTTAACGCTGTTTACAAGAAACATTGAAGCAGCAGTTCTCAAAATAACTTATCACCGTAGGTACCTACGTCTTGACACAATCCAGTTCTAAAGAACTTATCTGAGTTCTCAAAAGAACTTATCTGTTAGAGAAACAGGACAAGAGCCATCGCATCAGACACGTCTGACCTGCGCCACGGCCGGCCGAAGTTTTTTTTTTTTTTTTAATTTGCTTCTTGCTGTTATCAAAGATTTACCTTCTGTTTAACCAGGCTGTCCTGTGAAGACTAAACTAGAGCCTCCAGCTAGGCACATAAAGCTCAACCTAAGCGACCACGCTGAGGGCTACCCCCTATGGGATCGAACCTCGGCTCAGGGCGTCGCTGGGGGGACAACAAAGGCTGGATCGTGATTTAGTGATTCTACATTATTAACACCCACGTGCATCAGTACTGTAGCGATGCCAACTCCTGTTATTCACTACAATCTGGAGTCTTTGTTATTTGCATCAACCTATGCCACATTGTCAAAGAGTTGTATAACCAGATGAAGTGAATCCAACGATTCAAAGCAGACATAGGAGCCGTGATGACTCGGACACATGCGCGAACCTAGATGTAATGCAAGATGGCTGGTCGTTGATGATAAGAAAAGGAGTCCTAATCTGTAGGACTAGGTACCAACGGCCAACGTTTTAAAAACTTAATCCTATACTATTAAACGAGCAATATTTGTATGTATATATATATATTTGTGGGTTCTCGAAAACAGCTCTAACGATTTCGAAAAATTTGCAATATAGGGGTTTTTGGGGGCGAAGAATCGATCTAGCTAGGTCTCAAATCTGGTAAAATTCGAAAAATAATAATCTAAAAGATTGTTTTCTCTATTTTCACCCGAGCAGAGTTTTGTCGCCCAGGTACTTAAATTCTTAAGTTAGTCAAAATTATTGCAATGTATTAGAGGTAAAATTGTAAAAAAACAGTAAGGTAAGTTAACTTTAAGTGGAAGTTCTGCACCTTACTTTTCACGTCACTAAAGTTCAACAGTATTTGTGTAACCTATCTATGTTGGGCACGGATACCAACACAACTTACATCTGTCTAAACTCCATTACAAATGCTACATTTGTACTAAAACTGTAGTTTTGGGAGCTGCAATTTGACTAGCATTCCATTGTTTAGTTTTCTTGTTCTGTCCAATATTAATAGTCATGAATTTAAGAGAGTATGGCTATAAAATTTTATGAATTGCGAAACAGGCATCGCAATTTGTCATATCAATATAATTGGAGATTGCTTTGGCTCTATATATTTCCAAAGCGATCAAGCTTATATTATTTATTAGTATAACGATCATTACGTTAGAAGCAAACACAGCTTTGTCTTTCTCATTAAAAAATCCCATTTCTTCCTAAATCATATATAATAACGATGAAACTACAAAATTGTTCATTAGTTCTTACACTCGTTTTCCGTCCACGTGGGACCCCAAGTTTTCATATATACCCATTCCGAAAACACTGAAATTACGTCGAAAACTAAACAGTTGGGTTACTCGATGTCATCATCATCATCATTTCAGCCGAAAGACGTCCACTGCTGGACATAGGCCTCCCCCAGGCGTCGCCACATTGACCGATCCCGTGCGTCTCGCATCCAGCGCCTTCCCGCAACCTTAACCAGGTCATCAGTCCACCTAGTGGGAGGCCTTCCAGCGTATCGTCTTCCGGTTCGCGGTCGCCATTCCAGAACTTTTCGGCCCCATCGGCCATCCGTTCTGCGAGCAATGTGCCCTGCCCACTGCCACTTAAGTTTGGCAATTCTTCGGGCTATGTCGGTAACTTTGGTTCTCCTGCGGATATCATCATTTCTGACGTGATCACGCAAGGAAATTCCGAGCATAGCCCTCTCCATTGCCCTTTGGGTGACTTTGAGCTTTCTGATAAGGCCCATTGTGAGCGACCACGTCTCGGTTCCATAGGTGATCACTGGCAACACACACTGGTCATAGACTTTTGTCTTGAGACACTGCGGTAAATTGGACGAGAAGATACCACGCAACTTCCCGAACGCCGCCCAGCCGAGTCGGATTCGACGGTTGATCTCTTTCTCGAAATTGGACCTACCCAACTGGACCGTTTGTCCCAGGTAGACATAATGGTCTACAACTTCGAGTGTAGAGTCTCCGACCTTGATGGGAGTGGGTGTTACATGGGCATTCACCATGATCTTGGTTTTGTCCATGTTCATTTTAAGACCCACTCTTTCGGAAGCTCTACTGAGGTCATCGAGCATTTTACTGAGGCTCTCCATGGTCTCAGCCATGACCACTATGTCGTCGGCAAACCGAAGGTGAGTAATGTACTCGCCATTAACGTTGATGCCCAGCCCCCTCCAGTCCAGAACCTTGAAGACATCCTCCAGCGCAGCAGTGAACAGTTTCGGAGAAATGACGTCTCCCTGTCTCACGCCGCGCTGGAGAAGGATTGGTTTCGAGGTCTGATCCTGAAGACGGACTGACATGGTGGCGTTTTTGTACAAACACTTCAACACCTCAATGTACCGGTAGTCGATCTGGCACCGTTGGAGAGACTGCAGTACAGCCCAAGTTTCGATCGAATCGAAGGCTTTCTCGTAGTCCACAAACGCTAAACATAGAGGCAGGTTATACTCTTCGGTCTTCTGTATAACCTGCCTCAGCGTATGTATGTGGTCTACGGTGCTAAAGCCTTTTCGGAATCCGGCTTGTTCGGGGGGCTGGAAATCGTCAAACCTGCGCGCGAGACGATTCGTGATGACTCTTGAAAACAACTTGTAGACATGGCTAAGAAGTGAGATGGGCCTATAGTTCTTCAGCCGGGCATTGTCGCCCTTCTTGAAGAAGAGTACCACCACACCCCTGCACCATGCCTGTGGCGTTTTGCCCTCGAGTATGACGGAATCAAACAGCTTCTGAAGGGCCCTAAGGACCGGTTTGCCACCCGCCTTCAGGAGTTCGGCCGTAATTCCGTCATCACCCGGCGCCTTGTTGTTTTTGAGCTGTTTCAGAGCCATCCTAATCTCGTACAGGCTGACGTCCGGGATATCTTCGGTATAGTGCCGGGTCAATCTAGCTCTTGGATCGTTTGCTAGACTCGCAACGGGCTTGCTGATCGATGTGTACAACTGTCCATAGAATGTCTCGATCTCCCTTAGAAGCTCCGGTTTGGCGGATACGATCCTGCCATCGTCGGTCTTCAGTTTCGTGAGTTGGCTCTGCCCAATAGCCAGATCCCTTGCAAACACCTTGGAGCCTTTATTTCGCTCGATCGCGTCTTTAATACGCTCGGTATTGAATCGGCGGAGGTCTCTTTTCAAGGATTTAGAGATCTGTCTATTGAGCCGCCGGTATTTGCACGCCTCATCTGAAGACTGCAGGATCATCTCACGCCTCTCCTTCATAAGCTTGAGGGTATGATCAGAGAGCTTTTTGTTCCTATCTGTACGACGGGTCTTGAAAAACTTAGACCCGACCGTATGGACAGCTTCCACGAACCCGTTGCTGTATTCATCCACGGAGCTCCCTAGGCATTCGAAACGATTCTGGAGTTCGAGCTGAAAGCTCTCGGGGTTTTGGACCTGGATCTGTGCTGGCCGGAGCGTGGACTTCATCAGTCGAGACCTTTCAAGCTTAATATTAATGTTCAATGTGCCTCTTACCATGCGGTGATCGCTCCCGGTTTTTACCGAATTGATCACAGAGACATCATTGAACATTTGCTTCTTGGTTGACATGATGAAGTCGATCTCATTTTTTGTTGCACCATCGGGGCTCTGCCAGGTCCACTTTCTGTGTTCACGCTTTTTGAAGAAGGAGTTCATCATATAGAGGCCCTCCTTCTCCATAAAACTGGCTAGTAGGTGACCCCGGTGGTTCCGTTGTCCAACTCCAAATTGCCCCACTTGCAGCTCATCCTCGTTTCGTTTGCCCAGTTTCGCGTTGAAGTCCCCCATGACAACGGTGAAGTGAGTTTTGAAACCATGCATGGCTCTGGAGATATCCTCATACATGGTCTCTACCTCATCGTCGGGGTGTGCCGAGGTTGGGGCGTAGACCTGTATGACCTTCAGCGAATATCTTGAGGATATTCTGAGTATAAGGTACGCCACCCTGGTCGACACACTCTCGATTTTCACCACGTTGTTCACAAGGGACTTGTGGACGATAAACCCGACACCACCCTGGGACTGCCGGTCACCCTCTCGGAAATAGAGCAGGTTACCGGATTTGAGGATTATCGAGTCCTCCCCCTCTCTTCGGACCTCAGATAACCCTATAATACTCCATCGCAACCTGCTCAATTCTTCCTCGAGTTCGGTGACCTTCTCGTCGGTCCGAAGTGTGCGCGTGTTGTACGTTGCCAGGTCCAGTCGTCGGTGATTGTTGGGGTAGCCGGATCTCGTCCGGAGATTCTTAGCACCCCTTGCCATGCCGTAGCCTCGACCGCTACCGTAGTCGAGGGTAGGCAAGCTGCCGGGTACTAGGGGCCATTTTATATTTGTGCTATTCATTGGGGGGTTTTGCCATAATCGCCACGCTTGGCAGGCGGGTTGGCGATCGCAGTATGGTTGTTATAGAAGCACAGAGAACGCTGCTGCCCATTCTCTGGTTTGTCCCTTAGTCGCCTCTTACGACACCCACGGGAAGACATGGGATGGTGAAATTCTTTACGTCCGGCACCATACGGAACTCGATGTGGTTATAATAATATTACGCTATTTCTTTCAAGAGCAGCCTCCGGAATAATTTCAAGTTATTATAGCGGCAAATTAGGAGAATAAGACGAGTCGTGCGTAAAACGAAACTTGTATAGTCGGTCCTTTTCAAACAACACTTTAGAACGTTCCGTTGCACGGAGAAAAGTCGCAAAAAACGTCTGAAAAATAAAAGACGCGAAAGTAAAGTTGCATGCGGTATCGGAAATTGTTAGTGGGCCAAGTTTCAGGCGAGTGTATTTGGTACACAGTTGCAGAGTTTCGTACTAAAATAAACTGCTTACCTGTTTATATGGAGTCTCTGAACGATTTTAGATGTTTGAAGTTTTGTGTCGTATGTCTTGTTTTACTGGCTCCGTCACTTGGAGCAATTTCCCTTGTGAGAAGACTTACGTTTTACGAGTATCGTTGTCTTAGATATTGTATTGCTTTGGCGCGGTTTTTCAATATGTTACGGTATTCTTACCACAGGTATAAATCTAACTAGATGACGCGATTGTATGTACTTCACGTGTCAAAAAACGGAGTAAAATTACGATCAATTATCGTACGTTGAGCTTTTCATTTACCATTATCGGCACCGGAAAGCCACCGAAATCTAGAAATATGCCTAATTTTGCTATATTGAGCTGTAAAGACTGTATAGAAAAAGTTGGACAAGGCATTGGAAATGTTTTCTTTCATTGGTAAGTAAATTTGTTTATAAATTGTGTGTGAAAAAGTGGCACGCTTGGTTTTCATACAGATGGAGGGGCTTGCGTTATCTAGTTAGATTTATGTCTGTGGTTCTACCATGGAGTTATTAGTATTTTTTTTTGGGCTTTCACATCTTTCTAACATGGATGAAGACTGAGGAAGGGTAAATAATCTCGTTTTTATTTGAGACTGAACCAGATTCTGCAGGATCTGTTATTCAAAGTCAAAATTAAATATATTTATTCAAATAGACCAATAAGCGCCACTTTTTTACGTCAAACACATATTAAAATTAAAATTAATAAGAGTTAATTCTACCGTGGATTCGGAAAAGTAGCTTGTTATGGAGAAGAATGCACAAGAAACTCCATACTTACTCTTTTAAAAAACATAGGTATCTTACAATATTTACATAAGTATATACATTAATAAATTCATAAATGTGAAGATATTGATATCGCAGGGTATTGATATTAGTATCGCAAACATCTCGCAAATTACTTCTATTTTTATGGAAAAGAGACAGCCCAATGCACGAGATATAATAAGATTTAGAGGTATATCCTTCATAGAAAATAAAGGATCTTCGAACCAAACGGGTGTTGTGTCTGGTCGGCTACTGCTCACAACGGAAACTGACAACAAGGGTTTCTGTATACAAAGGTACTACTCACATTAGTCGAACTCTGTTCGTTAACGATCACACATTCTGGTGATAATACGGACAACGAAGCCTTACAGCCTAAAATTATTTAACCAAATAAACATAATACTAACCAAACAAAGTGTGTATGAAACTTGTAAACATTAAATACACGACGCAGAGGGTACTTACATTAACAGTGAAGAAACTTTCGGACATAATCTCTGGAGCCACTCAACCGACGTGGATTATTCTTTAACTCAGAAACTTTCTTCATAATCGTATGTCAGCGGTTATTGGTTATGTCAATCATTTGTTTGGGCGATGGAGTTGTGTGTCGTGGCTTGTGTGTTGAGAATATTGTTTCAAGTTTTTAAGTAGTGATAAAAAAATGCGTTCGAGCTTGGTGATTGGTTTAAGTTATGGATGAGTTGCGCATAACATCGTCATAACTTTTTTGGTGTAGATACAATAAATTATATTATATTCTATGAGTAGCCTACAGCAGTTTGCAGTTGGATACGGGCCTCTTCTAACGTACACCATTCATCTTAATTGTCAAGAATTCTCATCCAGCCACTCCACCTACGTGAGCCTAGCCAACCTTTCGTTGCCCGATTCGAGGCCTGCACTCCAGAAAATGTATGGATCTGTCATCGGTTTCTGCGGCCAATATAACCGGCTCATTGCTTCTTATTTATTTATTGAGATAATCAACAGCGATACAAAAACTATGTTATAACTAACTCTAGTATTACAAGTTTATGCATAATGTGCACTTTTGAACTTTCATATAACCGAGCTATGTAGGTGCTACGGCGTAGCAAGACTGCTACGGCCGTAGCGGTGTCGTAGCATCCAATGACCTACTTGGAATATTACTCTGCAATGGTTACATACAATATGTTAATTAAAAAAGCTAATCCTTAATTGTGGTTATAACTAACATAAGCCACTGGAGTAATTTTTCAATAAATTTCTAATTTGCACTAGAGATAAAATAAAATTCCTACCGCTAGCAAATAAAAAATAAATCAAACTTAAATCATAGAAAAACATGAAGAATGAAAAAGTGCAGCATAAGTTTATCTTGTCGAGCAAGTTCAGTTAACTGGGTGAAGTGGATTAGCATAGCGCTCTGAGCGCTGCTGTAACAAGTTGCGCGCAACGTGGCAATCAATGGACGCAACACCCCATGGTGTGTAGTACAATTCTTATTGTGGAAGTTTTCTTTATTCTTAGGCCCGATACGTCTGTATGACGGAGTGGAGATATAAAAAAATGGATATGTTAAACGTAGCGGATTCAAGTTTAAAGCATATTTGTTCAGTATGATTTATCTGTGAAGTTAAGAAGCAGAGACAGTTGTTACAAGATTATCAACTTCGTTTTAGCCCAGAATCAGGCACTACTGGGTACAGATTCCGATTAGAGCGTTCTAAGCGTTACATAAATATTGCTCAGTGTAATTTATATTTATCTGAGCGACGTCGGTAAGCAAAAATCACAATCCAACAACTATTACCCTATAATTCAAATTATAGGGTAATAGTTGTTACTTCTCAAAATTTCCTAGCTGAATTTTTTTGACGTATCACAAAAGAGGTGTTGCTCACAAACAAAACAAGACGGTTTCCATAACGCTCGGGGAGGTGATATAACAAGCAACGTGCATCATAACAATCAATCGGTGTAACATAACATAGGTAAAGGTGCAACACAGAGCTCGGAACTGCCACGACGGCAGTGTGTAATAATAACAGTCCTACTGACCGAGTTTATTTATACCAAACCGAAACCCATACCGATTTTTTTTTTACCCGATTATTAAATTTTTAAATTAAAATACTAAAAAAGTAAATAATTAATTTATTGAAAGTTGAATAATTTGGCGGTATTTTAGTTCATTTAGAGGAATCTGTTTAATAATAGATATGCCACGAATAAATTAACTTAATTTATAATTTTGTATATCGTTGTTAAAAAAAGATTTTTTTATTAAAATTAATATTTAATAATTATGATATAAATGCAAATCCGTATAGTAAAGTCCCGTATGGTGCCGGACGTAAAGAATTTCACCAACCCATGTCTTCCCGTGGGTGTCGTAAGAGGCGACTAAGGGACAAACCAGAGAATGGGCAGCAGCGTTCTCTGTGTATAGGACAAGGGATAGTACCAATAACGGAATAGTTAAGAGTATATTCACCATCAAAAAGGTACCTTCTTGCTCGCAAAAATTTAATTTCAAAAAACGGTCTGAGCAGAATTCTCTGAAATTATTCCACCAGAACATTCAGGGTTTTTCTTCAAAGGAATTGGAAATCGAATTGTTTTAACAGGTTGCGATGGAGTATTATAGGGCTATCTGAAGTCCGAAGAGAGGGGGAAGAATCGATAATCCTCAAATCCGGTAACCTGCTCTATTTCCGAGAGGGTGACCGGCAGTCCCAGGGTGGTGTCGGGTTTATCGTCCACAAGTCCCTTGTGAACAACGTGGTGAAGATCGAGAGTGTGTTGAACAGGGTGGCGTACCTTATACTCAGAATATCCTCAAGATATTCACTGAAGGTCATACAGGTCTACGCCCCGACCTCGGCACACCCCGACGATGAGGTAGAGACCATGTATGAGGATATCTCCAGAGCCATGCATGGTTTCAAAACTCACTTCACCGTTGTCATGGGGTACTTCAACGCGAAACTGGGCAAACGAGACGAGGATGAGCTGCAAGTGGGGCAATTTGGAGTTGGACAACGGAACCACCGGGGTCACCTACTGGCCAGTTTTATGGAGAAGGAGGGCCTCTATATGATGAAATCCTTCTTCAAAAAGCGTGAGCACAGGAAGTGAACCTGGCAGAGCCCCGATGGTGCAACAAAAAATGAGATCGACTTCATCATGTCAACCAAGAAGCAAATGTTCAATGATGTCTCTGTGATCAACTCGGTAAAAACCGGGAGCGATCACCGCATGGTAAGAGGCACATTGAACATTAGTATTAAGCTTGAAAGGTCTCGACTGATGAAGTCCACGCTCCGGCCAGCGCAGATCCAGGTCCAAAACCCCGAAAGCTTTCAGCTCGAACTCCAGAATCGTTTCGAGTGCCTAGGGAGACTCGACTCTCGAAGTTGTAGACGATTATGTCTACCTGGGACAAACGGTCCAGTTGGGTAGGTCCAATTTCGAGAAAGAGGTCAACCGTCGAATCCGACTCGGCTGGGCGGCATTCGGGAAGTTGCGTGGTATCTTCTCGTCCAATTTACCGCAGTGTCTCAAGACAAAAGTCTATGACCAGTGTGTGTTGCCAGCGATCACCTATGGGACGTGGTCGCTAACAATGGGCCTTATCAGAAAGCTCAAAGTCACCCAAAGGGCAATGGAGAGGACTATGCTCTGAATTTCCTTGCGTGATCACGTCAGAAATGATGATATCCGCAGGAAAACCAAAGTTACCGACATAGCCCGAAGAATTGCCAAACTTAAGTGGCAGTGGGCAGGGCACATTGCTCGCAGAACCGAAAAGTTCTGGAATGGCGACCGCGAACCGGAAGACGATACGTTGGAAGGCCTCCCACTAGGTGGACTGATGACCTGGTTAAGGTTGCGGGAAGGCACTGGATGCGAGACGCACGGGATCGGTCAATGTGGCGACGCCTGGGGGAGGCCTATGTCCAGCAGTGGACGTCTTTCGGCTGAAATGATGATGATGATGAAATGCAAATCAGATCTAGATGCAGATTATAATTAAGAAAATAATGGATCACAATAAATTTATTTAAATGGATCTCTCTTTTTTCCATCAATCTCATAGTAAGAAGGGACGACAATTTGACACGACTGGATTGAGATCAGGCACAGGACCGATTTTTTAACGTGTATATATTCGCCAATGTTAACGCAGTACTGGCCATGCGCCCGCTCGGTGCCAGAATATCAATATTGAATCTCCTTTGCAAAATATTCTTTGATTTACAATGCTATTAATATTTTTTTTAGTTATGAAGAAATTCTACCCATAATTATTCTGTGTAAAAATATCTTAAACATCCGAGTCGTTTTGGAAGAGTATCCAAAAGTAGCGAAAAAATATCGTATTGTAATTATTTTTGAATAGCAAAACTATTAGTTACACGAGAAAACCATGTTTTACAACTAATGTAAATGAATCAATTTTGTTTTTCAATGCCTACTCTAGAAATTTCCGCTGAGGCATCTTGGTGGTCTGTGGGATACATGAATATGGATGTATCGTGAAGATGTTTTTGTTATTAGTAGCAATAGCAGCTGCGTTTCTAAATTGATATAGCTATATGTGTAGTTGCAGATCCCAATTTGTGAAGGAAACTAGATAGAACTGCTACTAATAGCTACATATTTCTGTCTCGATACATCATGTGTGTATGTCCGGTGGATGCGAAACGCATAGGACCGATCAGTGTGGCGACGCTTGGGGGAGGCCTATCTCCAGCAGTGGACGACTTTCGGCTGAACTGATGATGACATCCTGGCGGGGTTCTTGTTTGTTGATTTTATAGATTTATGTCTTATTGTAGACTTATATATATAAGCTAACTGTATAATAAAGTGGCCTGCATGTGCCTACATAAAAACAGTACTACACAAATTATATTGGAAATTATCTTGCTAAGGCCTGCAAAAATCAGTAAAAGATATTCCTGCAAAGCTACTGAAATATTATTTGACAAAAAGATTTACCTTATCTTGGGTCACACAAGATTTTAAGAAGCTTTTTAGGGTTAATAAATTATGCACATCCATTTTGTTTCAAGTGAAATTATTTTTGGAACAATACCCTAACTTTTATCAACGAGGATTCTGTTACGTTATGATCTTTAATTCCATGTATAAAACTGACAAGTAGATACAAGTTTTAGTCTAGTTGACAATGTTTCACGTTGTTTAACCTAATCTAACCTAAAGGTTCCGGCTCCGATTATCAAAGTGCCAATAAACTCCGAGCTTTAAGAGGCAGTATCTAATTATACTATTACTCACATACTGAATAACATTACTGATAGTGTTGATATTACTTGTACACAATAGGGAGATCTAGAAGTTTAATTTATTTCATAATTTGTTTTTTTTTATGACATAAATTTATAACATGTAATCTGAGAGTAGATTTTGATGATGACTTAAAACCGGGCGATTTTAAATTTCGACATCCAAATGGCACTAAACAAACGAACACAGATGCAAAAATTTTAAATATTTTATATCATAAAGATCAATTAGACCGGAAAGAGACCGCGCGGAAGATCACCTACTAGCTTGTCAAACCAAATAAGGGCGATTTCAGGATTGAAGACAACCACTGAGAAGAACTGAAGACAGAGTAGCATTGAAGCAGCTCGTCAGTGACTCCGTCAAAGCATTCAAAGACGGGCACGACCCTCAGAAATGGAGACAACGAATAAGAAGAGAAGAAGAGATCACATAGACCTGGACACTTGAAATATCCAAAGTTAGTCGCTTCCTATGGAGAAAAGCCGGCAAGAAATTCAATAGTTACTATTTTAAAATACTTGCCGTTACAATGTTATCATAACAGTGTTTGGATAGCTATGTGGAAAATGTGTAGACATAACTCATAAAATCTCACGAAATTGCAGCATCGCTATTCATATATAAATGTATTATTACACCACTATACACCCCTGGTATCATCAATCATAATTATTGTTATCATAAACGTTAGACATAGCTATGTTTTGCACACGCATCGATTATTATCATAGTAAGCTAATAGCGTTATTTTTCAGAGTTGATTCCCTGTTTTAAAAAGGATATTATTTGAAAATTGAAATAATGTTTTTGCACTTTTTCATTTCACTGTTATCAAATATAGTATTGCGTCACAGAGACGAAATCTTAACATTCCAAAATAAAAAACATTTGTTAAAGATTTTACACTCATATATTATGTTTTTTTTTTAGTATCTACACACAACAGTAGAACAGGGTACAACTAAAATTCTATCTATGGAGTTACAAATACTTAGCAAGTGAAAGATCGAAAACGATTTTTCGATAAAGTTGAACCGTCGCTCGTTTTTGATCTTTGCATCATATTCAAAGTCATTTCCTGCTCTCAAACCAATCAAATTGATGGTTTTAGGTTGTTACATATTGAAAGTAATCGGGGATTATTTTTCGATTTCCTGACTCGGTTGAATTGGAGTAAGTTTTCTTCAACAAAACTTAGAACACAGGCCTAAGATCAATTATAATGAACAAAATTAAATTGAATGAGTAGTGCAGAAGTTGTTAACATTTTAATTAACAATTGCCTAATCAGCTAGTAGATTTGCTATTAAAAGATACGTAGGCGCCCATTCTTTTTATTCGAGCCGAGACGAAAGGTGAACGTGATAACTCATATGACTGATGATAAATTAACATTATTTTTAGCACAATTTTGGCTACAGAAACCGGCATCGGATCAAGATACCGGCAAAAATGAAACGTCACGGGGCTTTTATGTTTTCTGGGTCAAATATATTATTTACCTGGTGCCAGTCAGAGATAGAATCCTCCGTATCGTGCCAGTTGCTCGTTCTCACAGCAAGAGAGAGATTCTCGTATTTTTGTGATACGTTACTTATAACGCCTACTGAAAATCTAATATTTATGCGTGAGTTTTGCACACGTTGTTGTTTACCGGGTTGTTCTATCTGCAAGAATGTAAGCAGGCCCGTTAATTTGTTTGTAGTACATTTCATGTGATATAGTGTCTATGCTCTTGTATCGGCTAGCTTTTAATTACTAATACGAATTAGTTGATTTCAAGGGAAAAAACAGCTAATTCAGTAGGATAGCGTCCTAGGTTGCTCGAACCTTGCAGGCATTTTTATTACCATCGTTTACCCACATAAGCACACAAAATTTTGCTGCAAAACATCCCTCTACAAATTACCGGTAACTCAAAAAAGGAACGTTATTAAAGAACCCAGTCATCTCTCTTTTAAATCGTCGTTTACCTCAACTTTACTTAATAACGTTAAGTCTAAAAGAGGATGCGGATGTCCCCATTAAACGTACGGAAATGCATTTAAGATAGCAAGTTACCCGCAGTTGATGTGAGGTCTAGCATTAAGCTGAGCTTAAAGCAAGTCGTGCCTTTTCTCTGTCGCGGTCAGACAAACGGACGGAAACGGACGGACGTTTGTACGCGAAATAGGACGTAGATCGGCTTGTTAAAGCCCGGAGAGGATAGTTGGCGATGCTGTTTTCAGGACAATTTTCGGTGTTCAAGTTTGGAGATTTATACGACTGTGTTTTGTTTTTCGAACAAAAGAAGCGATATATTATGTAGACGGAGGATTTGGTTTAAAGTTTTGGTGACGATGTATTTAGATTTAAAGGGAGTAGTTGGAATAGGAATTAATGTCTGTAAAGATTTTTTTTACGTAGTATATAAAAGACGCCTGTCAACTTATGGTTGTCTGTCTTATTGACCTTCTTTATCAAATGAGTGTTAAAATCTAACCAGAAGCTACAAAGTGTCATCCTATTTGTATTAACCATGGGATGTTCGAAATGAAAAAGGTTGCTCACATAACATTTCGTAATAGCACTTGATAAACCCTACATTTTTGACATGTTATCGCTCGCTATCGAGACACTTTGGTTGATAGAATGTATAGAGATGAGATGTTGTGTGGAACAGTTTGTTTCGAACAATTTTTTCAGCCAGCCTGCATCGTGAAAGACAACATTTATTATCCGAATTCCCAAAAAGGAGGAGGTGCTCAATTAGGATGTTTTTATGTATGTTCGGGCATAACTCCGTCATATGTAGACGGATTTGCAATTTTTTTATTTTGTTTGTATACCTTTGAGGTGGTCCATTTGTTACTAAATCAGAATCTGATGATGGGATCCCGAAATCAAGGGCACTCTTCAAATATTATAGGCAGACATATAGCTATTTTGGTACTTTCAATAACATGGCCAGCATATGCACTTAGAAAGTATCATTTGGTGAAGTGGAACTGATGAATAAGACCACAGATGGCCACTGGAACTCCTAAATATCATGGGTATAATATATCTCGAATAGTTAAGCGACGGATATGAAACAAATACATATGAATAAATGGTGGATACTGATGAAAATATTACCATCGAACTGATCTGATGATGAAGCCGAAAGGTAGGCCGGTAGGTACATGTATCCTAGGAAACACGACTAGTCGTGTTTGGGCTTATTGGAATTGAAATGAGATGTACTCGGGCTATAAATGATTTTTTTGGTAATATTAGGTACCAACACTAAAAGAGTAAAATAAAAACTTTTTAATAAAAATATTAAACCCACTTCTAAAGCAAAGTACTACAAAGCGAAAAATAGTTTAATATTATAGCAAAAAAATATCTACAGTATTTTCCTCATTTAGACATACGAGTTCATCAACCCAACCATATCTAAACGATATTGCATTTGGTTTATTTCATCGATAGTCTTAAAAATACCGCCATCAATTTTAAGGGCTTTTAAAATGAGAAAGAGAAGAATAATAATGCAAATCTATTCAGTCTTAATGATTTCCGACTTTTTGTGGTTTTGCATTTTTTATTAAGGAAAAATTATTCGTGGAAACGTCTAAGAAGAATTAAAAAACTCCTTATTTAGCGAAATACTTTTTGAAAAGAAATGTTTTTTAACCCCCGACGGACAAAGAGGGGTGTTATAAGTTAGACGTGTGTACCTGTATGTTTGTGTATCTGTCTGTGGCATTATAACTCCTAAATGGATGAAACGATTTTGATTTAGTGACATTAACGGAAGTGTTCTTAGCTATATCTGATTAAAATCGGTTCAGCCATTCGAAAGATATGGGCGTTTTACTGTTTCAATCGGGGTATTTGCGCAAGATATCGTGTTGGGCGTTTTAAAATTTTACTTGTAACCTGAAAAATTACATCGAAAATCTGTTAGTATTGGGGCTAACCAATTTCCAAGTTGAATACACAAAATTACGTGAAAATCCTTGATACTATAAATGCTATGGACCAAGTGAATAATACCCGGGCAGTTTGGAAAATCAATATGAGTAGGTAGTATGATAAAAACTATTGAAATAATTAAATTGACCGGGCTTTGAATAATGCCCATCACTTATTGGGCAGGGTAATAAAATATGTGTTTTACCAGATTATTTTAATGTTGACATTGTTTTTTTTTATATAGAATAGGTAAGTACGATTACTATTTATTTCTGTCCTATTTCTGTCTGCGGGGCTTAAAGTAACCTAACATGAAGGAGATGAAGGGAACTGAGTTCGATCGCTTTGGTGGCTCACTTTGGCTAGCTCCCGTCGTCGGCTGTTTATAAATTGGACTTCCTGCCCTGTTAGGAACTTCACTCTGATTACCAGATGCTACAAGTGCCAATTATATGGTCATGCAGCCAAAACATGCAGACAGGTCTACTCCGTGTGTGCTCACTGCGGTGAATTTGGATACTCGGTGTCCGATTGCACGAAGAAAGCGGACACATCGACATGTGCAGCATGTTCGCGCTTTAAAAAGCCCAACAACCATAAAACAGGAGACCCTGAGTGCCCTGCTAGGAAAATATCGGAATACAGGCACATCAACTCTATTGACTATGAGGGCGTCTAGTACGTCACACTCAAGGTCACACGCGTTGAACGTCTGCTGCTGACACTGCAATGGCTGACTTACCCTCAATTTGTTGCTGGCTAAGCACATAAGTCGTTAGCTGCAAAAATTAAGTGTATCTGTTTAATTTTACAATGTTGACTTTACAATCCTGATACCAGTTATTTCCGAATCTTTATATGTGTAATCAAAGTGCACTTTTTTCCAATATAGGTAAATAATAGATATTAAGTAATTATGATCTAGTAATTTAGCTCTATGTTTATAGTTTTAAGTAATTTAAAATTAATTTTCAAAGTTATACAATCTTGCCACTATTTTTAGACTTCTTGGGTTAAATATTGTTTGAATTCTGTTGACCTAGGATAAGCATATTTTAAGAGCTCCTACAGCCTGTGATACAGGATTACTTAGTACAGGCATCTTACATTATTATACCTACATTAGTTATTTAAGATTGAAACTGTATTTCTTAATAAAGCTTTATTATTATCCTCTTCGAACCTAACCTATCCGTGTCGGGGGGCCCTAAGCTCCCGAGCTCAATTCACTCGCTCTTGGACTAATTCATTGACCATAATTATCGAATTGCCCAACCATTTCGCAGCAATATTCATAATGACCAGACAATGTGATAAATATAGAAGTTTAACTAACTAAAGTTGACTAGATTCATAAAGCCCTGGCATTATACATAGAGCACATATAATCACTTGGTCCATGACATAAATATTAATGACATTTCTAACAAGTATTACAAGATTAAATATTGGAAAATAGAATATCTACTATTAATACCTATTAATCGCCAATTGAGCAAACAATAAAATTTCATTATATCTATTTAAATAAAATAAAAACATATCAACTAAAGTCTATTAGTTCTTAATTTAAATTCTTGTCTCATTTCGCAAAGCTAACCGAGGTCAGTTGCACCTACATTTGTGTACGCCTAACAGTTCGTTTGCTCCTAACTACACACACACAACGCGTACTACTAAGGCTTGTTCCAGCAATCGATTGGTGCAACTCTAATCAACGGCATTATCACTTAACTGGAGTTTATTTTCACTTCGTATAATGTTGGTTAGTGATTGTGTGATCTACCTTTGCTGTTTGGATAGTCTATTCTTCCATGATGGAGTTTTTGATATATGTTTATGTCAAGGTTTTGTAGAATTTTACTATTACCTTTACTTTTAGATAAGTAATACTGTAAGCCCCACTTGCAAGAAAAACTTAACTAAGATTTAGTTGCTAACATGAGGTTAAATTGAAAATATATTATACAAAAAATGTGGAAGAAACCACTATTCCTTAGCACGAAGTCTTAGGTTTGATTCCCGATTCGGGCAAAATTTTATTAGGTCTTTCCATCTAGATTATCTCATACCAGCCCGTAATCTGGATTTATGCCCAGTAGCTGGTTATAGGCTCACCGCCTCTTATAATCCCCGGCATGTTACTTGGCAAGGTTTTGGCGTAGTGGGGTTAAGTTTCAAGACCAACCACCATATAGAGTGAACGGAACGTGGCCGCGACGCGATTCACTACCAAAGATACCTAAAACACCGGCCAAGTTCGAGTCGGTCTCGCGCATGAAGGGTAGCGTGCCATTATCGCAAACTCATGTTTGTTGTATGGGAACCTTAAATATTTATTTTAAACTATTTTTATTATTTGCTGTTATGGCGGAAGCAGAAATACATCATCTGTATATTTCAACTGTCTAGCTATCACGGTTCATAAGATACAGCCTGGTGACAGACAGACGGACAGTGGAGTCTTAGTAATTGGGTCCCGTTTTTACCCTTTGGGTACGGAATCCTAAAAACGACTTCTGTGCATATGCGCAACGATTCTTGTCAACTTACGTGCCGGGGATTATACATGGGATTTTCACATACCCGAAGAAAGGTAGATAAAGCCTAAGTATGAAGCTTACCCACATTTCTGTTTATATATACGGAATACTCCCCAAATTCTTAGGCAGAGCAGTACTTACAGCAGAGTCACCTCTGTCTAAGTCTGTGCGAAATACAGCCGTGATATATTACATCCAAGAAACAAATGGTGTACATTAGAAGTTATCTCTACACGGAACACGTCTAACAAACAATAGCCCACGGTCTTTTTCCCTAGCATTTACGACTCTAACATCTGCTCACTAATTCAACGTTTTATCTATTTGTGTATAAGCATACGTAGGGTTGTTACAGCAACATGTTACTGCAGTAAAATCGGAAGCATTTACGATGTATTAGGGACGAACGATGTCACAAAGGAGGCGAATGAATGGATAAGGCGTAAGACTAACTAAAAATGCATTCAATCAGTACATTTTGTTATTTTCAAGTAACAATAGCCGGTTCGAAATTCAACTGCTCCATGTAAAATTTTAATTAAGAATCTGAGTGTCAATGTTCGAAGACGTACTAATAATATTGTAATCAGAAAGTTTTTTATAAATAAGTAAAATAATGTGACAGCTCTACTACAACGTCACATTTCCAGCCAGACCTTGCATCAAGGTTCACAAACACGCAGTCTTACCTGCTCGTTGCCATATTAAGGATGTTGTTGGCGCTTGTCAACAATTCAACATCCTACAGACCAAGGATGTGCACTAATGCCTCATGACCGCGTAGAAGCTAAAAGCATCAACCAAATATCTCTGTAATATTAGTCAAATATGGAAGATTATGATATATCACAGTTTCTTACTAGAGAAAAAAGTATAGTATTTGGCTAATTTATACATGGTAAATATACTTATGGTCTAGGATAAAATCACTTGTGAAAATATGCGCCTTACCAAACCTTGTAGCAAATATTTGTATATGTCGCCGCGTAGGCGTAAATTTGCTAATTCATTATCCTAATTAATCATTTTAATTGTCAATCAAGACAAACTCGTTAATCCTGTCATCTCTGAGATGTCAGTTGAACTTTTTCAAGGTCTATTTAAGTTGGGTTTTGGGTTCAGCGCCATCTATTGGCTTATTGTGGAATTAGTTATTGAATGTTTGAATGAAGATCATCTGATAAGCTAATTTCAATGTTTAATTAATACGAGATGTTTAAATAAAACGGGATTACTTATTGTAGGACTTTTAGATTTGTTCTCATTTCAACTGTTGCCCATTTGACGAAGTAAATGTGTTTGATTATGATCCAATGCTATTCTTATTATGCAAAGTTGTCAACAATGCCGGATGTTATAATTTGAATGACCAATAACTAGATTGAATAATTTAATATGAAAACTTAACAAATTTGAGTAAATGATTAAATACCAAAAAGTCTTAAGACTATTTTACATAGCTATGTAATAATAGGAAACCTTCTGATTAGTAAGATTGTCAGATCACCGGAAACTTGGATAGTTTTATGATGAGATTCTTATTTCAATAATAATCTACAAACTACTTTGTATTTGTGAGTATTGGGGTTGTTTAATGTTAAAATAATTAACTGAGCAGCATTTTAGTATTGTTTGCTAGCTTTATTCAACTATCCAAGTAATTAGTGTCTAAACAAAAACAATGTAGAAGTTCCGCCCACTAAGATACAGAGCGCGCATCGCGCGTAGGTACTTACTTTACGTACGTGTAGAATAATAACTGTTTAATAAATCTGATTGATGAGATGTTTGAAAACCTAATAAACATGTAACGCTAATTGTCATAAAGTGATTGTGTAAACTATAAAAAGATTTAAAAGAGTATCCTAGAGTTTCTTGCTGGGTCTTCTCTAGAGATCGACAAGGGATTTGCGACCCAGCGAGCCACACCATGTGGTTTTAGCTTCAAGTTCGAATGAAAACTCAAAGTGCCTGTAACTAAGTCAAATAAATACTTTCGAGTTTCAATCCAGTTATGTGTGTTATTGAAGTTCACCCGTTCCTATGAAGAATGAAGGAATTGCCTCTAAGGATTGGATTTGATGATGGTGGTCCTATAATTCATAGGTACCTCGACGTGACATATATTTATAACATGCACACGGAAAAATTGTTTAAAGTTAGACGTTCCATCTTATTAAAAACTCATACAGTAAAACCTTTTTGAAAGTTAGAGGTTCTATGTTCGAAAAACTGAAAAGCCATGTTTTTGCAACAAAGTAGATAGCTTAGAAAGATAGCAGTTTTACTACAAAGTTTATTTTACTACTACCGTGACTTGAAAAGAGCTGAGCGATCAGATTCTGTAATCGCTAGACTTCATTGTATCCGGTGACGGGTAGGTGTACCCGCCTAGTCTTGCATTAGGAGTAAAATCGAAGAATCTGTAATAGAATAGTTACTTGTACAAGATAAATATTGCGTTCTATATTAATTTCTCACATAATAACAATGTCTATTTTGTACCACTGCAGGGCAAAAATATCTATTTATTTAGACTTCATGCACAAAAGGTACAAAAGCAGCCTTAATGCTTAGGCATTCCCTACCAAAAAAAAATGGCAAAAAAAAAATGGTGAAAAGAAAATGGCAGGTGTATTGTTTAATATTTAAAACTAGTTATTGACAAACGAAAACAGGTAAAATAAACGTACATATACTACTCTGTCTAGAAAGTACCGGGAAAAGATCAATACACAAAATGTTAGTTATTCATCAACATTAATTTGATCACCTTCAAGGTATGCTCCTTCAGAAACGATACACTTACGATCATTAGATCCAGACCTGATAACCATGGGACCAACTAGAAAGTATATATAACCTTTAAAACTAAAGAAGAATTTTCGAAATCGGTCCAGGCGTCTTTGAGTAATCAAGTAACATACAAAAAAGATTCCGATGAATTGAGATACTCCTTCTTTTTTTGAAGTCGCTTAAAAATTTAAGAAAACATGTATGGATCAGCTGTTCTTATTGTTAAATGTTTTAAAGTGGTAATACAAAAATAATTTTGATTATGGTGTCAGTAATACAGACCTGTAAGATTGTTAAGTGTTTTACCAACAACCCAGTATATAATCATGTTTAAAAGGAGGAGAGGGGAAGAGGAGCTTGGGCGTCAAAAATAATTTAAAAAATAAGTTGTAAACAGTGCCTTATTTTAAGCGAAGCCGCATCGGTACAAAATAAAGCCGCATTAATTTATTTTCCCTTGTAGCTTGTACAAACATCTAGCTGATGAATTTATTTCCCTCCCATTCCGAAATTAGCATGGAAATAAGTTCAAGATTTGTTTTTATCCCGAATCTAAAGAGCGAAGTGGTAAAAAATTCTACCAATTAGTCATTCAAGGCCTAGATCAAACAACCTCTTTTCGGAAGGCCAGACCTTAGAGTAAGAATATAAGTTAAACTATACAAGCTCTATGGCCCACTTTTACTAAAACCTAACTCGAAGCTAGTTGCAAACAATATGTCATACATTATTGGCCGGGTTAGTTACTAACTCGGAGTTAGTAGGAAAACCCAGGGTGTAAATAAACTTACAAGCGATAATCCGTTGACATCATGGGCATCGATATTTAATGATCATGAAACAAAAACAATAAAAGTATTCTACTTTTGAATAGTAACTACAGCTGAATATAGGGATCAATGGCCGCTGGTAAATACAACTTTAGATACAAAGCTTAAATTTTTGTCATCAATGAAAGCACGATCTTTGTGGGCTGATGAAAATACTAAAAGCTTGTCCTATTAATACGCAGAAGCCAGTCCTAATGTCCTAACAAAAAAGTTATCTCAGCTTAATTTTGAAGTAGAACACGAAAGAAGCTTAATCAAAATAAATTAACGTCGCAAACGCTGGCCGGAATAAATTTTAGAAAATCAAAGAAAGGGGTTTATGAAAAAATATACTGAGACACAAATTTTCTGTTTTTTTTTTCTTAATTATAATGGATTTGATCAGTTTCATCTTCATTCAAATCGCTTATCGTCAAACCCAAAATTGATGAAAACTCTGATTGCTTTTTAAATGAAGTCTTATCAAAAACACTGATGACTTTAAATTATGTCAATTATCAAAACTCATCTGCTGTTAAAAGTTAAGCTTTGATGTCTTTATTAACTTTTTCTTTCAATATTTACTTAGCAAATTGCTTTAAGGTTTTCTGTATGTATTTGTAAAAGGTCTCTTAATAGGTAAAGGATAAATTGAATAAATAAATAATGATTGTTAATGTTATGAATGAAAAAGCAAAATATGTTTTATTATTTCATAAATAAAAAAAATTGTGGATCATAATCTTATTCTGTAGCTTTGTAAATTTTAATGTTGTTATATTTTTTGTGTACTGTTACTAAGTGTAAATTATTTCATCACTACTGCTCTCAAAACGGTGAAGGAAAACATCGTGAGGAAAGCGGCATTTCCTATAACGAAGACATGTGACATCCACCAATAGGCAATGGGCCCGCGTGGTGGATTATGGCCTATTCCCTCTCTCGCAGAGAGAAGGCCTTTCTCCCAGCAGTGGGAACATTAAAAGGCTGATGATGATGATGATGATGACCAAGTATAGCTCGTCTCTTTATATGGCTAGAATTGTCCTATTATTTGGGATCAGATTGCCTCATCAGTTTTCACCAGACGCTTTGGTGTTGGGTCATCGAGATATCTTAAGTTTTCAGCCTTCAGGTCTTTGTTTACGATGGACATTCAGGGGTCTTCCCCTTTTTTTTAAACCGGTGTGGATGCTCCGGGCTTGGCTGATCATTTGAGCTTGAGGTCTACCCAAACCAATTTAGCCGTATAGACCTAGTTCCTCACCTCTAAATTATCGCAGAATTAATGTGACAAATTATCAAGCACGTGTTAACTGCTGTGATTGGCTATTGAAAATTCATTTAACCAATCACAGCTAATTGTATTTCATTTTTCACTTTGATTTAATATGATTTGTATTGATAAACATCACAAGTAATGACTTTGATTTAACATTAAATATTAAAGAGATTTAGAAATCAATCGATAAGATTTATATCAATTGTATTATGTTACAGATGAATGCTCTTTTTATCATTTTATTAAATTTATCATGATATGCGGTGAAGTCACGGAGAGTATGGCCACAGATAATATAATATTAGCATACGGATGCCTGCTGGTTGTGTCCGTCCCAACCAATAGATGGCGTTAGCAGTGACTTTCAAGTAAAAGGGTTTATCAATTCGTGAAAAAAAAATGTTATATACTTCGACGACTTGTTTTATAATATTTACTTGCACTTTTTTACAGTTTCATTAAACCAAAATGTGTTACAATACAAAATTAAAAAATCTGTTGGAACAGGTCAAAAAAATTAAACAGCGCTATCTATTGGAATGGATATTCAATGATCCGTTTAAATAATCTTCGATATGTGATTTAGGAGCCAAATATTCCATAATTTCGTGCCTAAGAGAGTTGATTAAACAAGAGCATAAAATTTAGAGATTCTTGCTCTTGTTGCTCCAGATGATTTTCTTGGTATTTAGCCATCATGCGAAACGACTTCTTCCATAATCCACTTTTAATTGTTTTATTCATTTTTCACTTAATAAATGCTATAATCAAGATCACAACAAATCACCAAAAATTGATGTTGACATTGGTATAACATTCCCATATAAAAAAATTGCCAAATAATTCAAGTGTCTACTTTCGTTTGCCAGACTCTACTACAATTGCTTCTGCCGCCGAATTATATTGTTAGTCTTGATCAGTTTTGGACTTGAATTTATATTTCTATTCTATTCTATATTTTTAATGGCAAGCAAACCCGATGTCGACTATTCTACCAATGTCAAAGTTAAAAGGAAGAGCAAGAATTTTTCTTGTGCAATTTACTGTAGTTCCACTATCGGTCAAAAGATGGCGCTGACCTAAAATTGCAATATTCTACACCGCAGTGTTAAAATTTTCTGACGAATATAGGCCTAACCTGAGTATGATAAATTCATACTTAATCAATACCTATCCAAACTTGATATAACGCTGTATGTCCGTCAGTTATCTTTTCACCTATTAACGGCTAAACGGATTTAGATTAAATTTAGCATAGAACTTGGATTAGAAAATAGACCATTTTATCCCCGTAAGAAGTTCCTTTGGGATGATAAAAACATTTTTCAAGTGTGCAAAACTACGGTCGAAAGTTAGTATACATAATCTCCATGCCATATACACCGTAACTTCACAATCATACTACCGTATTGTTTTATGATAAGAATCTTAATTAATAGACCATGTCAAGGTTTGGCATCGGTCAACAACCCGATGTTACTTATACCTAATCACCTACATACTAATATTATCTAAATATCTTCGTTAATAATTAGATAAGATTACCTGGCATACTCGTAATTATTATAAAAATAATGCTTCCAACATTTTCATATGACTTCCGATTTTGATTGCAGTAGTGTTAATCATTAAAAAAGTCCGTATGAAAAATCTGTGATGTAAAAATTTCTGTGATAGAATAAAAATGTTTTCTAAAGTAATTTTAAATTTAGTTTTAGTTAATTTAGTGTTAATTGGTTTAGTTAAAGGCCACATTCATTTGCCCGTACCAAATGAAGCGCTGGATCAGGAACTATACGAAGAAGTGTTGAATACAGAACAATGTCTTGAACAAATTCGTATTATAAGAAATAATACGTTCCTCGCCATGTTTTGTAAGTATGATTTTTATTTTAAAGCACTTGAGACTTTAGCTTGAGACGATAGGCAAAAAGTTAACCAAGAGCTAACAGAATTGTTATGTCTGTATTTTTGTTTTATTTGTGTAGAAAATCAGAAACTAATTCATTTTCTCCACGGACAAAATCAATAGGATTCAATTCTAAATCCGAAAATGTACTAATTTTGATTATTTTAAAAGGAAATACAAAACACAAAAAATAAGTAAATTCTGTAAATAAAAAACATCAATATATTAAATTTGTTTAGAATGTTATAGGATTTAATAAAATATATTGCAAATTTTATACTAAGTAAAAGTTCATATTTCTGACACAGTCGCTGATGCTGGAATCAGGGTTCCAAGAGGTTTCTTAGAAGGCAACACATTAGACATGGGCAACTATCACCAATGCATCGGTTTCAACCAGCCAATTGGATCAGATAATGAACTTCAAGGGAAATACTGTATGATACGTGTACCGTTGGACCAAAGTTTCGATTTTCCTTGGGAGATGCCCGAAACTTCAAGTTTTAATCCAAAACTACTCCGTATGGATGGCGAGACAATGAAGGCTTTAAAAGATTTGAAGGCTATGAGAACAGGGATGCATGCGATGGCAGGAGTTGTTGGTGACAGGTAATTTTCTTGTTAATTCTGAAGTCGCTACTATAGCTTACGTTTATGTAATAAAATTTATAAACTACCCACGATAGCAATTATTGAAATTCTAAAATGTTTGGCATTGAGCACGTGCCATTTTGATAGTACATGTCAATCCCATACCTACATGTTCTTGTGCATGCACTTACTTTACATTTTTTAAACCGTTATCGTTATTGAATGCCACTTTGTCTAGGGACTTTTGTCTGATGTTTTTTGATTTCGATACAACTGACGCCATAGGCTACAACATATCTACTGCAACGTCATTTGATGCAGCTTAAGTGGCAACATAATTGTTGACGATAATCATTTGTTTTGTATTTCTAGAACCACAATAGAGAACCCCCTCGCCGCACTTACTTTCAGACTAGCCGTCTGCATTCCTAAGCCTTGTACTACTGAACAAGCTATAAATTCTTTCTTATTTAATATATCTGCGGCAGGCTTTCAATACACTGATGATTTCTGTCGTCTGCCTGATGATAAGCCTTGGGTACCAGGCGATACTGCAGCCGTGTAAGTAAAATAAAGATTATAAATGGTACGTTAAAAACACTCAGAAGTCAATTAAGTATATTTTTTGAATTTTGCAGTGTGGTCTTCTCTTTTATTGTATTGATAACTATACTGAGTACAACATATGATGTATGGCAAACGTGTATTGTGAAAAGAGGTAAGTCCTTTTCATTACATTTATTTATATCCGTCTAATTTATTTAAGTACTTATCTAACTTTATATAACTTGTGTTTAGATGGAATATTTCTTTTTTTATATTGTTACTTGGGTTTTGGTGCAATTCTTACTTCTTCCAGTCTTTCCTGTCAAACGTCTTGTTATCATTTACTTCATTTTCTTTCATGTCATTCCTCACACAGTCTGGATAGACTGTGAGGAATGAAAACATAGATATTTTCTTTTTTTTTCTCTATCTCCAATATTTCCTTTTGCATTAAAATAAATAAAATTTTCATCATGATCGAAAACTGTGTCATTGTTAAAATCAATTTCTATTTCAGATCCCAAAACAATAAGCGCAGTCGGCAGAATGTTTTCAGTATATACCAATGGTCGTCGTGTCATGAACTTCCAGTCGAGTCCTAACAGTATAGAGTGTTTAGATGGCATCCGAGCATTAGCCATGATGTGGGTGGTTCTAGGCCATTCGTTTTCATCAGAACCAAATTGGATAAATCCCATTGATACATTTTTGGTAAGCCAACATTTAAAAGCAATTCTGATATTAATTAATCTGCTCTGATTGTATCATGATATAATTGTAAAATGATCATGTAAAGATTGATAAAAGAGTTAAGGGGGTAGATAATTCCCTTACCTTCTAACTTAAAAAAACGCTTGTTTAAGACTGTGCAATCTACTTCAGGTCCTTACTCCGCTTTAGTGCCGTAAAACGAATACTTTCTAAAGCATACTGCTTAGTAACGGCTAGATTAAAAGGTTTGAAAAATATATGTATTTATTATTGATTCATGTACATTATTTGTGAAACATGGTATATTCGTATAACTAACACTTTTGCTTTAAAAAAAAAAAATAACAGGATACTTTTTTGCTTCTTTTGCATACTCCTCCAAAACGACTTGGATGTTTAAAAATATTATTATACAAAACATTGATGGTTAGAATTTCTTCTTAACCTACATGGTATATGTAAATCAAAAAATATTTTGCAAACAAAACTGTCCAAAAGGAGAACCAATATTGATATTCTGGCAACGAGCGGGCGCACGGCCAGTACTGCGTTAACATTGGCGAATATATAAGCCTTATAGACGCGTTCAAAGTCGATCTTTGATTTTAATCAGTGTTGTTTACGAAAAAAGCGACAAAACCTATCAGAGAGATCTAAGAGCCCGAGCAAGTCTTTTTGGGTCCAAGACAAAGTGAAATTATATCGGCGATAATGATCATCGAGATGTCAAAATATTTGGAGTTGATCTCGTGTCATTGTTTTGGAGGATTTTTTTTTTAAATAAAGGAGACAAATCCTTTGTTTATGGGTGATGAGTTCATTAACTTCTAGAAAAAGTTGTACTCTTAACGATTCATTTCCTTATCTCCAGTGGATAACTTCCTGGCAAGCCTTGTGGGTGATATCAGCGACTTTAACAGTGGATACGTTTTTCATGTTGAGCGGTTTTCTCGTGGTTTATACTACTGTTGGAAAATTTAATTCAAGTAAGTATAGTACATTATGGTACAAGTGTGTTATGTTGGTGATTACCGCTGAGGCGCCATTGAGACCCGAGCCGTTAGGTGAGGGTCTTAAGAGAGCCGAGGACGGTAATCATCAATACACACGTGTATCATACGACGTTTTTCAACACACTTGTTAAGAAAATAATACTAAAAAATCATTTCCAACAGTGAAAACGAGTTGTGAATTTTTTTTCGCAATGGCGGGCAAAATTAATCAGTTTTCCTATGCGCGCGCATCTGACAATGGCGATCGGCCATAGACTAAAAATAATAAGTTATCTTTTTTTTGGCTTTTCGCGAATAGCGTTTTAGCCACGTACAAAATGGGGAATTTCAAGTTTTCTTTATTACAGACAAAAACAAAAGTTATATTTAAGTGAAAGTTTTATTTATTAAACACGTACAAGTTGAAATTATCTATTTAAATACGAAGTTGCATGAAATGTATTGCATTTGTACTATTGAGCACGATCTTTTTTGTATCGAAACTTTTTTAAGAACAAAGTAACTCAACCAATAAATTAAAAAATATCTCTTTATCTCACTTGTGAATAATAGTAATGAAAAAGTCACAGTTTGATAACAGGTGTCATTATGTGCCTAGTTGCGGTGAAATTAGAGCCACTTTATGAGCAAGTGTGTTGAAAAATATACATCATGACGACATTCAACGAGATGGCAATTCATGTCTCTAAACTAAAACTATCCATGCTTAAGTATGTCTCGGGCTGGCTATTTTTTAAGAAGTTTTATGTTCTATTATTTTAAGCTGTTTTTCTTTCTTTTCTTTTAATTGCCGCAGTAAAATGATAAACCTTAAGGGAAACTAGCAATATCGTAGCTGGTCTTAAAACTGCTCCAGGCAGTCTAAAAATGGATACCTACAAATTCGTATTGCGGTCATCGAAAAGCAAAACTGACTAAACCACGACCGCGCGGCTTATACGAAAAAATATAAAATTACTTTTCACGAAGATAAACGGACGTAATTAATAATAATCGTAAATTTTGCGTTAAAAAAGATAAAAAATCGGGCGATATTTATCGTTTTGGCTTAAACAAAAAATTCCTATGTTTAGGCCAATAATTGTTTTATCAGTGACCACATGGATTTATTTTTATCGCTTACTGACTTCAATAATTGTTTCTATCAGATTTATTATTTCGTTAACATTATATCAATGTAGGGCATTACGTAGAAATGTTTAAGATTGATTAATTACATCACATCATCATTTTAGTATGATCACAATCTTACTAAAATGACAAATATATTTGATGATAAATATATTAAAATGAAGATTTGATATTTTAAAATTATTTTTATACTTATGATCTTATTTGGAATCTGAAGTAATTTCGTGATTTTTGCACGCGTATAGTCAAGGCGTATAGTACAAGCACACTTCTATTTTTAAAGCGTAGTGTTCCAATTAATATTTATTTTATAATTCCAGAACAACTGCTCAAAAACATTCACTTGTTTTGGCTGAACCGACTCCTGCGCATGTTCCCACTTCTGGCCGCAGCTGCTTTGCTAGAAGCGTCCTATCTCAACCGTGTGGCCGATGGGCCAATATGGACAACTGTGGTGGGGCATGTTCATAGGTGCAGGACCTCGTGGTGGTCTACATTGCTGCACATACAGAACTATATGAATCCTACGAATACGGTTAGCTTGATATGATTTTAAGGCACTCTACTTTTTATGTATAATTTAAAAGTAGAACTGAATCTGTGTGATTTATTTGACTGATACGATTTGTTGAATTAGAACAGGCCACATTCTTAAACTTCAGAATAGTTTAAATAAGAATACCTTTACCATAAGACAAATCCTGAAAGTCCAAATCAACAGTAGTGATCACCAAGCGATGAGAATCAACGAGTCTCGGCGAAATGATTCAATTGTCTTGGATCGCACAGTAAATTCTTACTTCTACGGTATTCTTTTCAGATTAATTTTATTGTAGTAATGTAGTATGTTTTGACGTCTCTACAATTTTATTATATGTATAGATCGGCCGTTCGCTCCGGATGTGTACGGCCTACGCCGTAGCAGCAATTTTTTTTTCTCGATGTAAAATGCAATCATGAAATCAAATTGTCCCTCACCCCAGTCGCTATTGATAATAACAGCTAAAAACAAAACAATGATATATTATCCTTTTTTCAGTGTGTCGGCCAAACTTGGTACTTAGCCATAGACGTCCAACTTCATATCCTGTCACCAATCCTTCTATTCTGGGTTCTTATGGGCAATAAAAGGATAGCATGGGCAGCGTTACTCACTGGCATGCTCGGTATCCTGGTGGCTTCCACCACTTACAACTTCATCATGGAATTTCCGTCTACTATGATGGCGTACGTATTATTGTTAATGGTAATGTGTATAATCCGGTATTACAAACAGACATGCATACATAAACTCACGCCGTTTTTCCATAGGGATAGGCAGAAACTACAGACCCCCACCTACTACGATCCTTACATACTTATTTTGCTTCACTCACATTCATACATCAAGTCATATACACACACCGGCTATGAGTACTGCACACCTGGCCTTTCTGAAGAAATAAGGTCTATGTATGTCTTTCTAAGGCGTCCCCTCTCCGCGTTTCCATTCACGTCTGCCTTGTAAATACCTTAGTGTTAGTCGCCTTTCATTCAACCTCTCAACATGGCCAAACCATCATAACATGCACTTTTGATATTTTACAAAATATAGTTGCCAACTGTAACTGTAGTGACATAATAAAAAATCATCGGGCGGAGGATTATTGTGAAAACAGAATGTTTTTTTTCTTCTTCTAGCTCTACAGGAATGCTACGGACCATCTGCCTTTGTCTCTTGCTACACTCACATTTCACGCCCTTTTCTTTTATATCCTTTCATACCAATCCATTCCCAGGAATCGCAATGTTAACAATATTTTCTTATTTCCAGTCGTCCAGAACAAATGATGTACTACTCGACCAACTATTACACGAACACTTTAACTCGAGCTTCTCCATTCTTCGTTGGTATGGTTTTTGGGTACATCGTTAAAACAAAGAAGCTGGTTATGTCAAAGGTACGTTGAAAACACAATGTTCTTTGTTTTTTTCTTGTACAACACGAACAAGAAATATAGATCAAGAATATAGATCATCATCATTGGCAGATTTCTGTTCTTAAAGTGAAACGACCCAGGGTGCTCTTTTTTATTTTTTTTATTCATTGTATTCTCGCGTTTGACCACTATCTCGCCTAATGCTAAGTGATGATATGGTCGAAGGTGGAGCACGCTTGCCTAGAAGTAAAGTATTCACTCTTGACTTGAAGACCCCTAGGTTGTAGCTATCAGGAAACAAGGACGCCGGCAGGGAATTCCACTCCTTAGCTGTACGCACAATGAAAGTATTTTCAAAACGCTTTGTGCGTATGGGTGGGATATCCACCATGTACCGATGGCACATTGCCGTACGTCTTGTAGTCCGATAATGGAAAGGGCTAGGTGGAGGTTGCTCAGGTTTCTTCACGTGTAATTTTATCAGGGTTTCTTCAGAAAGACCTCCAGTGTCGAAACGCAAATCCTGATAAAACAACACGTGAGCCTGTGTTTATGATTTCTTGAATGAAGATAACGTAGCTTAATAAAGAGTGATGTCTTTTAAATCCTGTGTGATTGCTAGATAATTTAATCAATCACACGTTTTTGCGATAATTGTGAAAGTAATTAATTGCAGTCCAAAATATTTTTAACGCTTATTTTATTAATGAATATGACGTCAATAAATTTTCTTAACAGATAACATTATTTGGTATTTTTGAACAATCTATCTCAGCATCGAGTAGGGATAGACTGGCAACAATGAAATCATCATTACTACAAATGTAAACTAAGAATCGCATCCAGATTGAAGATATAATAAATAGCTTTTCACCGCAGCTTCGCTTCTGTGGTCACAGGAACCGTGCATATTTTTCGGGTAGCCTATGAAACTCAGCAATTGCACGAGGCCCCAGCGCTAAGAAAGAAAATTTGGTTTAAAGAAATACTACTAGATGGCGCGATATTTGTTATTTGTTTTCTATTTGTTATTGAAATGTGCGTAAAATTAACATTTTCTGGTATTGAACATAAATATTGTATTTTCTTGTTTAATCAACTGTCCTAAGTACAAATGTATGGAATATTATTGGCTCTTAATTCGCATTTCAAAGATTATTTGAAAGGATGATTTAAAATTGATGCCAATAGATGGCGTGGTTTTAAATTTCTGAGGCATTCAAGATGGCGCGATATTTGTTATTTGTTTTCTATTTGTTATTGAATTGTGCGTAAAATTAACATTTTCTAGTATTGAACATAATGTTCAATGTTCTTGTTTAATCAACTGTCCTAAGTACAAATGTATGGAATATTATTGGCTCTTAACTCGCATTTGAAAGATTATTTGAAAGGATCATTTAAAATTGATGGCAATAGATGGCGTGGTTTTAAATTTCTGAGGCATTCCACTCGATTGTTTAAATTTGTATTGTAACACATTTTGATGCAATGAAACTATAAAAACGTGCAAAAAAATACTATAAAACAAATCGTCACTGTGTTTAAAGACAAACATTTTCACGAACCGAGTAAACCCTTTTAATTGCAAGTCGCTACTAACACCGTATATCTATCGCCGTGGAACGGGACCGAACGCGATCGATGTACAAAAAATAATCAGTTTAATCAGACGAAAAACACTAGTTACGTCGGCACGGTTTCTTTGTATGGGATGAAGCATCTGTTTGCTAGTATTATACTATCTGTGGCAATTTTACCCTAGATACATCCAGATATTAGCTTTAAAACATATAATTGTTCCTGTTTATAATATTAATCAAGAGAACATATCTCGATTTATTCACAGATAGCAACAGCATGCTACTGGCTCACAGCCTTTGCTCTGTCAACGTTCGTCGTGTACACCAACTATCCCATCGGACAGTCTGACTGGGACAATCAACTGTTTGATAATCTGTACAATTCTTTCGTCAGACCTTTATGGGCACTCTTCCTTGGTTGTATGGTGCTCGCATGTGTGAACGGTTATGGTGGTAAGTAGAAATCAGAATCTTATAAGTTACACAGATAAACAAAGGGGTAAAACATTCCTCACCAAAGTTAATTGGGTGGTATACTTGGTATGGTATCAGAATTTATCACATATCTGCATACTGGAGTCCAAACAGCTGTAACCTCGGAACATCACGTAGAATAGAATAGAATGTACTTTATTGTACACCAAAAACAAAGAGTGAGACGCTCTCCAGCAAGATGAACCGACGACCTTAAAAACGTAGCTGGGACAGTCTTGATGCGGACGGCCGAGGACCGAATGTAGTGGCGCTGCTTCATCATCATTATCATCATATCAGCCGAAAGACGTCCACTGCTGGACATAGCCCCCCCCCATGCGTCGCCATATTGATCGATCCCGTGCATCCCGCATCCAGCGGTTCACCACAACCTTCTCCAGGTCATCGGTCCACCTGGTGGGAGGCCTTCCAACGCAACGTCTTTCGGTTCGCAGTCGCCATTCCAGAACTTTTCTGCCCCATCGGCCATCCGTTCTGTGAGCAATGTGCCTTGCCCACTGCCACTTAAGTTTGGCAACTCTTTAGTTTAAATGTATAGAGCCGCAAGCGAACCAGGGTTACCTGTCTACATTTCTGGTTCGATCACGCAAGGATACTCCGATGATAGCCATCTCCATTGCCCTTTGGGTGACTGTAAGCTTTCTGAGGAGGCCCATTTTTAGTGACCAGGTCTCAGCGCTTAGAGTAGGGCTGTCCCCAGCTGTAGAGATCAATAAGAATATTGAAATCTACTATTTGGATCGTTAACTATTGCAGCCATGTAGACGCAGCAATTCTCTGTTCTGTGTTTTTTTACTATTTTGACCCAGTATATAACTACGTCAGGTCAACCGTGGACAGTTTGTAGTGCTCGAATTCAACCACCGCAACGCCTAAGCTGTAATAATATGATTATATTTCAGGTCCTATTAACTGGTTCCTATCGCTGAAAGTATGGAAGCTGCAGTCCAGAATGTCTTATGGGATATATTTGTTCCACTACGCACTTATGGTTGCGGTCAATAATAGTGTTATTGCACCTGCATTCTTCACTGTAAAGTCAGTTGTAAGTACTAGCAACAAAGCATAAATTATTTAACGTCCCTATTTGCCGCCAATATTAATATGTAATATAATAAATAATTCTTCTGATCGATTTCGACCACGGCGACCTATCCCAACGGAGACTAGCCATCGGCGCGGGAAATATTACAGTACATAAGTGTGTGCGCAATCGCAGGATACACTCCCTATTTCATCACTCTCCTAGTCCGACAGGACGACAAACCTGCACGACCGGAGAGAGATCAAGTACAGGGCCAACAGCTTAACGTGATTTCCAAGGTCTGGGGGTCTCTCATCGCCATCTTCCAAACTAGGGGCTGTCACTGAAAAATTATATACTAATGGAAAAATAACACTATATGCTCGACATGGGAATCGCATCCGAAATGCACAGCAGTCACTCTTGCGACCGCTAGATAAACGAAGCAATGACTCCCCCTCCAGTACGCTTGCAAAATGTTGTTTTCTTGGTATGTATTTATAAAATACCGCTATATATTTTCAGGTTTTCAAGTTCCTGGCACACTATACGTTGACGTTCATAGTAACATTCGTCATGATGGTGCTGATAGATGCTCCTTGCTCTACGTTATTCAAGCTTATATTAGGAGGAGGTAAGTAGACGTATGCTTAATTAAACGCTTTTTACAAGCTTTTATTTAACATGTAATGTATGTATGTAAGTGTGTTCGGGTCAAATCTTGCAACTGAATTTATCGACATGTAAAAGTGTTTGTACAAACCAACTTACAGAAATAAATCATTTATAAAGCAGTTGTCCTCCACCGATTAAGATGAAATTTTGCATACACTTTTAATTTAGATGACAATGTGTGGTTAGCTAAGTGACGTCATTCTAAATCCAATATGGCGGACTGCCCAATATGGCGGACAAGTATTTTTTTGTGCACAGCCATGATATAGGTATGAAATGAAGGGGTTTGCTGAGAAGAATATGAAAAAAAAGCTTGATTTAAAAAATATTTTTTTATTGTTTTTTTTTAAATCAGCAAAAAGTGCCCCGTACCATGACTTGTCAAAACTATTATAGTTCGTCTGTGAAAAAGGGATAGATGTTTACCAGTCATACACGTCTTACCCTTACGCACGCTGGAAATAAGCTTGCTCTAAGTAGTCTAAGTGGTTAGGTAACCCCCCGTCCGTGAGCCTTTTAACCTTTGACTGAGAGATTAACGACCTGCAGATTTGTAGCTTAGCTTTCTATACTCCATGTGAAATAACATGAGATTTTTTTACAACTGTTTTTACAGTCCGTTCAACCGATTTTGAGTTCTATCCCGTAAACATAAGAATGACATAAAAAGCATAAGCCTGTGACCAAAAACAACTGTTTACTACAGCTACCATTTATCTTATCACCAAAGCAATAGAAGACAAAACCGGTTGAACAGGCTGTAAAATGGGCTTATTTAAATATCTAATGTTCTCTCAAATGGAGTTTAAGTAAAAATATTTTCCTAATCGGATAATTATTCCCACAAAAAACTTTATCTCCTCATATTAATAATATTATGATATACATAGTTTGTTTAGGCTTTTGATAAAATAATAACATTTTTGCAGGTTCTAAGAAGCCAATCAATAAAGAAGAAGACAATGAACCAAAGAAAGATGTTGAAAAAACAGTGTAATATTAATACAACTTGTATGTGTACCTAATGTTGTTATAAATAATAAGATAAGTAAATTATTAAGTAGCATAAGCATAGCATTATTAGCTTATAATGTTCCCACTGCTGGGACACAGGCCTCCTCTCTGTGAGACGGAATGGGCCATAATTTGCCACGCGGGCCCAATGCGGGTTGGTTGATGTCACATGTCTTCGATTTTGTAGTCCTAAATTATGCCGGTTTCCCCACGATGTTTTCCTTCACCATATTGAGAGCAGTGCGGTGATGAAATATATAACACAAAATAATACGCCGGTCTGGGTTTCCCACGACCCAGAAAAGTAAGTCAGGACCACTGACTCACACTGCTCTCACTTACAAAGTGATATTAATTATTTTAATCTAGCTCCTTGTACCTTTACCTAAGTAATTAATAAATAAATGATTCCAAATATATAAACGTTTTAAAATGGTTCTTGTGTTTCTAATACTTCAACAATTTCATCTTTGTTTTGGAGCAACTTATTTTATAGTTATTCATCTACAATCTAACTATGAAACAAGCACTTTATTTATATATGTCGCATCAAGGCTGGCCGATACATGCAAACCATCGGGAAGTCAAGATGTATGGCCCTTAGTGTACATCGTGTGTGGGCAGGTCGGTGGGTAAAGTCGTGAAAATTAAATTACAAAAAATATTCGATACACTGGGTTTATTCAAATAGTCAACTAACAGTTACAATTACGATTCTACGACGTGTTAGCTCTAAGGCTGTCTGTACTCAACTGCCATATTCTGCTATCCTCACCACGCAAGCGGTTAGAAAAAGCGTGCCAATGCGTAGTTGTTCTTGCTTTGCCGCCAGATGGCGTGCTTGCGATTTGTTTTGACGTCCGTACTATTGACTAAACCCGACATATAGTTATAAACCTTCTATTAATATAAATTTTATACTTGAACATTGACATGTGTATAGTATTTATTATGATAAGTAGATAATATTTACTTTCACTATAAAAATATAACTATGACTATGTTAATTTTGAACAAATGTGGAAACCGCATCGAAATTAGTCGTGTAAAAGCACATAGCGGCACACAGGCAAACACGAGAACATTATTTTATGAATAAAAAAACCGGCCAAGTGCGAGTCGGAAATTGCGGTTTACGATTTATGAAGTATTAAAAAACAACTACTTGCTAGATCTCGTTCAAACCAATTTTCGGTGGAAGTTTACATGGTAATTAATGTACATCATGTACTTTTTTTTAGTTTTATCATTCTCTTATTTTAGGAGTTACAGAGGAGGGGGACACATTTTACCACTTTGGATGTGTATCTCACGCAAACTATTAAGTTTACAAAGAAATTATATTAGAAACCTCAATATTTTTTTTAAAAAACTATCCATAGATACCCCACACGTATGTGTTTGAAGAAAAAACATTTTTTGAGTTTCAGTTCTAAGTATGGGGAACCTCCAAAATTTATTGTTTTTTTTTTCTATTTTTGTGATACCAAGTTTCAACAGCATAGTTCTTATAGTTTCGGAAAAAAGTGGCTGTGACATACGGACGGACAGACAGACAGACATGACGAATCCATAAGGGTTCCGTTTTTTGTCATTTGACCCTAAAAACTGGTCGAGACGATAATTAAAAAAAATAACTTTAATAAAACGTACAAACAAACTCAATAGCAGATGGCTAATGAAATAGGAATAACAATTCATTATCCTACATGCACAAAGATTTGTATAAAAGGCAACCAAACCAGCATCTACTAATTAAAAGCACAGGCTCCAGTCCAGTTAACCAGTAAAAAACCTACAAAAAGTAATTCCAAAGCCATTATTTGTAACATGTAGTTAAAAAGCAAACGATATGAAACAGTGAAATGAAAAACTATGAAAACAACGATTTTTTTCTCTACTACAAAATAAAAACATGTTTTTAATATAATAACAAGTCCATGACAACAACATAGCTTACTATTTGGATACATTTTTAAAATTCTCATTGGCCAACATTATGTTCACTTTATAAAATATTTAGAAATCGAATAAAAAATCTGATTGCCATTAAATGACAGCAATCTCCTCGGGCGGCACTAGACTGGAGATAACGAAATTACACGCTTTTCCAATATTCAAGAAAATGACAATACAATTTACCTAATACTAAGTATCTACCCTGCAGAATGTATTTTGGGATGATTTTGAGCCTAGGTTTGACTAAATTAGGTAAAAATACAAACATCAAAGTAACCTTCAAATATCTAAAGAATTTATATACAAGGTGACATTCTATATTAGAAAAGTCAAAATGTAAGTGATTGACCAAGGTACACTGACATATCAGTAGCGCTTGCCAGTTCCATGCTTCTCAGATCAAATAAAAAATCAAATACACAATCGAATATACATACAACTCGAGCTTTTTATTTGATCTGAGAGCTCGACTGACAAGCTAAGGCGTAGTTTCGTTGTGCGTGCGCGTAATTGTGTATGTATACGGCAAGGCGTAGTTTTAACCGGCGTCTCCTTGTTGTTTGCAACGTTCCATCTTGACTTTTTATTTGATCTGAGCATGCATGTTGGTCTATTTGACAATCATTGCCATTGATAACACAAAGTACGTAAACGGCGGCGCACCGTTGATGATATGTTCCTTAGTCGTGTTAGTGCTTGTAATTATTTATACCTATATGTAGTATTGTAGTGCTGGGTGCATCGTCCTCTCTTATATGAATTTATTAATATAATAATAATAATAAATATTGTAAGTAAATATTGTATTTTATTAAAAGAGTAAGTAAGTAAGTTTCTTGTGCGTTCTTCTCCATAACAAGCTACTTTTCCGAATGCACGGTAGAATCAATTTTTATTACTTGTAAATTTTAATTCTAAAGGTCGAAAGTGCCGCTCATTGGCCTACTTGAAATAAACACATTTGACTTTGACTTTTGACTTTGAACCCAAGATGAATTTTCGAATGCAACGATGATCTAAAATTACAAAAACACCAGGTGTTTAAGTTGGTCAGCTTCTACACGTCAGTCATATGAAGGGTTACACCTTAATTTTCCAAAAAATAAACAAATATATTTTATGAATACTTTGCGACATTGTTCATAGCCCATTACATTGGAGTGAGGGGCAATAAATTCTTTGTAACGTGTTATGGGCAATAATTAGCATTGTTACTTACAATTAGAGCTAGAATTAATATTTTAATATAAGCGTTGAGCTGTAAAACTTATCGTGTTGTTAACAATGTCTTGGTCGATTAGGCTAAAGGCCTTATAAAGGGAAGGAAAGCGATAGTTAATCCTCGTAAAATTATTGTTATATTTACCTGGTGTCTAGAAGTAAACTTTGGCACGAATTTTGAAATTTAGCAGCAAAATGTGAGTTACAATCATCATCATAATCTACAGCGTGACTTCACCTACGGCTAGGGATTCGCCTCTCTGCTCTTGTATTATCCTCGATACATCTGCATCTTATCACCGGTCAATGAACTCTACCTCTCCCATCCTTGGACGCTACTATGTACATAACCTTAATCAACCTGTCATCACCGCAGCTTACCAGGTATCCTGTTAAACTTTTTTACGATATCGAAAACCATGATACGACTTCAGATCTTGAGTTTGAAAATTAGTCTATGTTGTCTTATGCCAAGCAAGCTATGGTTATGCATATAATTTAAAACAAAAATTGCCCCAATGATATCTAAAGAAGAAATAATGTAAACATTCCAACTATATTTATTCTACTATATAAAATATCGCAGCAAACGGTACAACAAGTAAAATTTCAAAATTTAAAAAACCCCCGACACATTTATCTTGCGAAAACATCACGATCTAAACAGTAAAACGCGCATAACTTTGGAACGGCTGAACCGATTTTATTCAAACTTACTCGTAGCTAAGAACACTATCGATACAATCACCTTTCAAACACAAAAAACTAAATCGGTTCATCCGTTGAGGCGCTATGATGCCACAGACAGACACACAGATACACAGATACACAGACACACAGATACACTGATACACAGATACACATATACACAGCAACACACCTCAAACTTATAACACCCCTCTTTTTCCGTCGGGGATAAAAACAAAGCAATGCCACAATAAAAGTAAAATAGATATGCAAAATAAAACAGAGCTGCTTCCATAAAAGATCTGTCATCTGGTTATAACACTGTTCATTTAAAATGATAGTGGAAAACTTTATCCTCACCATGAATTTGTTATAAAAAGGAGATATAAAGTGCTTTACATCTACGAATTTCAGGAGCCATTTTGATATCTCAGTTGTAGTTGCAAACGTGTTCGTTTATGTTCTGCATAAAAAAAAATATATGAATAGGTATGCTTTTAAATGATTTTTAAATGGTATTTTTTTTATTTTACTTTGTTTAAACCACAGTCAAATATTCGATCCTGACTCCTGACAAGTAGCTGGTAAACGTAAAAGAATTGAAGACAATGTTACATTGGTTTTGAAAGTCTTTTTGCTGATAATTGTTGCTATGTTACTATATCACACTAATATTATAAAGGCGAAAATTTGTGTGTGTGTGTATGTGTTTGTTAGTTCTTCACGCTCAAACGGCTGGACAGATCTGGATGGGTTTTGCATAGAGACAGATTATAGTCAGAAATAGCACATAGGCCACTTTTATCCCGGGAATATTTATTTATTTATTTATTTATTTATTTGACACCAATAAGTACAACATCTTACAGTTTTCCCAAGATGATGTTATACCACATAATAAATAATGTTATACACTATATACGAGTAGATACATAAAATATTAACAATAAAAATAAAATAACAAAAATCAAGAAACCATTCATATATGTATGCCTCCTTCAATGCACCTTTGTGCTCCTGACACAAATTTCGGCAGGCTATGGAACAAATCTTCCGATGGCATACTATTTATAATACGCGCGGCCCTTGACAAAGGGGCAAACTTTAATAAATTTGTCCTAGCCCATGGCATATCTAACAAAGTGGGTCGGCGGCGCGCACCCCCATACCCATCCGGGACATGCAGCCGCAGCGCCTCCAGTACATCTGGGTGATGCACCAGCCCGCGCAGCACTCTCGCCGCGTATTTTACTAAAGCGACGTCCCTCCTAACCGCCAGCCTAGTGTACCCGACCATGCCCAACACAAACAGACTCGGATACATCAACGGGTAAAATGGGTAAACCCCATATTGCTTCAAATATAAATACCTAGTGAATTTATTTTGGATTTTTTCGATCATGAGACTATATTTGTCCTCATGTGGATTCCATATAATGGCACTTGTCTCGAGATGACTACGAACCAAAGCATTATAAAGTATTTTTACCACTGCTACACTTTTAAAATCCGTACACTGTCGTAAAATAAAACCTAAATTTCTAAAGGATTTGCTACACAACTCCATAATGTGATTGCGAAACATCAACTCGACCACCATATGAACACCAAGATCCCGCATTTGCGTGACACGCGGCATCACTATGCCGTCCATCTCATACTGATTTTGTAGCGGGACACGCGCGCGACTGTACGTCATCACGCAACATTTGGTCACATTGAAGACCAGTTTGTTTTCCTGACTCCATTGTACCACCTTGTCGAGATCGCGCTGAAGCCGCTCACAATCCGAGGCGCTCGCTACAGAGATAAACACTTTAAGATCATCTGCAAATAGCAAACACCTTGCACTGCTCACGACCTCAGGGAGATCATTAACCATAATAATGAATTCCAGTGGACCCAAATTACACCCCTGGCTTACCCCCGAAAATGTATAAAATGGTTTAGATTTGTGTCCGGCGTACTCAACGTACTGCCGGCGCTCACCAAGATAACTCGCAAAGAACTTTAGCAAATGAGGTGTAAAACCTAATGCAGCAAATTTAACCAATAGAATGTCATTATCCACCATATCAAAAGCCTTCCGAAAGTCGAAGTACGCGACGTCCACCTGTCCTCCAGCGTCCACTACTGGCGCCAAATACGACACAAACGACAGTAGGTTACTTCCCGTACCCCGACCGACCCGAAAACCATGTTGAGCATCATGTAGTAGTGGGCTCACTTGCGTGTAAATGGATTTGTGTAACACTGATTCAAAAACCTTAGCGAACGCCGACAGTACGGCCACAGGTCGATAACCACCGACGTCCGACCCTGAACCTCCTTTTGGTACCGGGATAACTCGCGTCATTTTCCATTGATCTGGATAGTGTCCTTCCTGTAAGCACAGATTGAAAATGTGTAGCAGTGGTTTCCAAAATACTGAGCTACAGTCCCTGACAATAAAAGGTGGTATTCCATCCGGACCCACCGACTGTTTGGGCTTGAGCCGCTGGAGTGCCGCGCACAACTCCCCCTGACTCACGCGGTCCACATGCACGCGCGCCGAGCCCGCTCCACAGGCCGCGCGCTCCGCTGCGACTGGGTCTAACGTCGGCCGCGTCCCACTGTACACCGAGTGGAAATAGGCAGCAAAACCTTCAGCAGCCTCCTCCTCCCTCAACACTATGCCATCCTTTGTGATTTGGGGCTTATTACGTCTGGATTGCTTTGCTCGAACAAAGCTCCAGAATGATTTAGGATCATCCTTAAAATTAAGTTGTAATTTATTTTGGTAAGCCTGATACGCTGAAGTGATTTTACGTTTAACTATTGACCGGTACCGACTAAACACTTTGTAATCACTCGGCGAAGACGTTACTTTAAATAATTTATGATGTCTCCACTTTCGTTTGATATCCCATATTAAATCTGACGTGTACCACTCTGGGTAAACTCTAGAATTATTATTTTTACCTACTACCCTTTTCTTCCTAGGTGTACATAGATCAATATTGTTATTCACAAGATTATAAAAACAAGCCAAAGCAGAACTAGAACTTTGCATCTCACATAACGAATCCCAATTTATCAATTGTAAGCTAAAATATAAATAAGACAAGTCAGCTTTTTTAAAGTTCCAACTTGGACAACAATCACTACCAGTATCTAAAGGACTGTCACTTGGTGGTGTCAGCAGCGGCGCCCCCCTTCGTTGATCACCGGTGCTCACGCTGACAAACAGTGGTGGGTGCTGTACGTCTATATCAACTAATGGCTCGTCGGCCAAACGTACCTTTAAGTTATCCGGTAATAATGTTGTCAATACTAAATCCAACGTACGATTATTAATATTAAGTATTTCATTTGCCTGCCGAAATCCGCAAAAGGCGTTGACATATTCAAAATAACTATTGGTCTCCAATGTTGCTGAATGCAAATTGAAGTCACCTATCACTAAAACATTCTTGTATTTTACACATACGTCCTCTAATATATTAAACAAATGCATATATTCATTAGCATTACATTTTGGTGGAATGTATACAACACAACACAGAAGCAAACTATTATTACTCATACGTACTGTTGCACATACTAGCTCGAATAAGGCCGCGTCTACACTAACGATAGGAAGGCGCGTTAGTTGAAAACGCGATGTTGCTGCCAACAATACTCCTCCCTGCTTACGCCCGTCCGCTCGATCACATCTTAGTACATTAAATCCGGCCGGAATTAGTTCACCATCGTGTATAGATGTATTAAGTCCAGTTTCAGTTATAGCCGCGATATCATAATTTGAGGCCAATAAATTATTGCAAAAAGTCTTCGTCTTAGTTCTTAGGCCCCGTACATTTTGATAAAATAATTGGATGCAATTATTTGTGGTTTTTAGACTTTTCCGAGGGCTTACGGTAGTTCCGAAACCACACCCATTCACTGAATTGTGTATTCAAAGGCCAACTATTAGTGTTGTTCAGTGTATCAAACTTAGATTCGGGCACACCCACCATGAATGACGAGTAGTCTCTTTTAGTTTTTGGAATAACTTTCTCCACCTTGATATCTTTTGAGTCACAAATTTTAGTAACATGTTCCATTAATGCATCCTCCGATGTATCAATATGAAGAGACCAAACATGCAAAAACTTCTTTTTCTCAATCGCTTGAAATGCCGAAATTTGTGTGTTGCCACCTTTACCGACCACCTTGAGATCAGTCTTAGATTTTTTCTTCCTGTTTGCAACCACTTTCCATTCTTCATCATTTGTTACCACCTCCGTCTCCTTGTCACCACGCTGCCGCTCATGTAGCGTAGACGCCACCTTATTTTTGGTTCGCTCCTCCGCTCGCCGCGCGCGTTCCGATACATTGTCCACCGTTGACATCGCTACCTCCGACACTATGTTCATCTCTTTCGGACGCACGCCTGTGGTGTTCTCCGTCTCGCTCTTTGCAATTTGTGCTGTGAGAACAACGGTCTCAACTTTTGCGCATAGTTCTTCAATTACCTTCTTTTGTTCTAAAATGGTTGTTGAACATTTTTGAATTAGGCATTGTTGTTCCTCAATTTTTTTGGTTTGAGCTTCAATTGTTGATGACTGAGCTGTAACTTTCGTTGTCAACGATACTAACTTCTTTAATATATCGGCTAATGCCGATTCCACGTTAAATTTGGACATTTTTACTAATAATTTAAAATATATAACACAGAGACACTGTACTCGTATATGTTACTGTAATATGTTCCCTCGGAATAATTTTGGAGTTTCAAGTGGGCGAAGCCGCTGGCAGAAGCTAGTAATATTATAAATGCGAACGTTTGGATAGATGTATGTTGGTTACTAAATCACGCCAGCACTGCAGAACAGATCTGGATGAAATTTGGCACAGAGGTGGATTATATTCTGGAATAGCACATAGCCTACTTCTTATCCCGGTATAATGTTCCTTTGGGATGATAAAACAATTTTCAAGCGGGCGAAGCCGCTGGCAGAAGCTAGTTGCTACTAATATCAAAAAACTTAATAGATAGATCTTGTGTAGAAACTTTATTTATACGAGTATTCAACCACAAAACACATTTTTTTTCAAACTATGTATAACAGCTGAATTCGGAACCTTACAGAAAACTGAAATAAATATGAATAAAAGAAATTCTTAACATAAGTTTCGTTTCAACATGGCACTTACGGTATTTACCCTCTCCCAAATATTTCTTTGTAGGTAAAATTTTCGTCTCCCAAATATTATTTTGGGCCGTACTATCTATATATATTATATATATATATATATTAAGAAGAAAGTGAAATAGGGGATAAAAGTTTGTATCAAACTTTTTATTCCTTGGACATATTTGCATGAAATTTCGTATGAATTCAGTACGGCAAAAATAATGAGTTACATATTTCAACGTTATCCAAAATTCAACCCCTTAGAGGGTAAAATAGGGGATAAAAGTTTTAAATAAACGCAAAGGCCAAACCGTTAGGGCTAGAAACTTAAAATTTCGCACACGTATTCCTCTTATGACATAGGCATCCACTAAGAAAGGATTTTTCAAAATTCAACCCCCAAGGGGGTGAATTAGGGGATAAAAGTTTGTATGAAACTTTTTAAACCTTGGACATATTTTCGTGAAATTTCATACGAATTGAATACGGCAAAAATAATGAGTTACGTATTTCAGCATTTTCCAAAATTGAACCTCTTAGAGAGTAAAATAGGTGATGAATGTTTTATATTAACGCACAGGCCAACCTTAGGGCTAGAAAGTTTAATCTTCGCACATGTGTTCCTCATTATACGTACGCATCCACTAAGGAAGGATATTTTTTGACATAAGTGCCAAAAAAAAGAGAAAGTTTTTTGGCACGTACATCAAAAAACATCTGTGTGCAAAACGACGTAAACTTGCTGAACCTCAGAATGCTGAACGTCCAAAGTCACCTGATAATTATGAAGAATTTGATATCACTATAGTGGACATATGTCTCATCGAAGAAACGATTAGCATCTCTGAGAGCGCCTGTGACATGAGCGCCCATAACGACACCAAAGAGACAGTAATACTGATGGAAGATCAATCGGCAGAGAAAAACGAAAAGTCAGACTCGGAAGAGGTTCGTTCGGAACGAGTCCCTCGAACATGAACAACAGCGCAACCTCCATGCAGAACTACTTAATCCTGACCTCATCATCACTTCCTCAAGCTTTCGAGCAGTGAGTCACACAGCCAGCCAGTTCCCGATTCACTGGGATATCATCACTCCGACTCACTGGGACACAACTGCATACAGTTCCGACTCACCGTGAACTCTGCGACTTCCGGTTCCGACTCACGGAAACCAACCTTCCACTGGCCCAGCACGCATCACGAGATGCACGGACGACTTAACCAGCTATCGATCTCCGGTCTCTGGAGGGGAGTGATGTAGCGGCACCAATACCGCCACGAACTAAACTATACAACTAATGACTGCCGTCACACAAATCCTACATCTCACAAACAAAGTTTTCGGCACGATTTGAACACATACAACAGTCCGACAATAACCGTTGGGCAGTTGCCCGGACCAGAAACAACACCCGTCTGGTTGGAGGATCCTCCCTATTCTATGGAGGTTTTTGGAATCTTATACCCTGTTCCGCAAACCTCCAAACTAGAATGATATATTCTATCCATCTATCTATATATCCATCAAATATAAAGAAATATCCCACGTGAACATACTACTGAGATAAAAAGTATTTGTGCAATTCCAAACTATAATCTATCTGTGCCAAATTTTATCCAGATCCGTTCAACCATTCTGAAACATGCCCAAACTTACGCATTAATAATAATCTATAATAATATCATAAAGAGGTAAAGTTTGTGTGGTTGTACCACACAAACTTTACCTCTTTCTTTTCTCAATCTCTGGATCCTCAGAATTGATGATTTAGATGAAATTTGGGATAGAAATAGTTTGGGAAGGACATAGGATAGTTTGTATTCCCTTGGGATGCTAAAACACTTTTTACGCGGGCGAGGCCGCGGAAAGAAGCTAGTACGTGATAAAGGAATGCTCATAATTTCGCTGTAAAAAAGGGATAGTGCTATTCGTCCTGTATTGCTCTGTCTCTGTCTCTCCGTGGAACCATTAAAGTATTGACAAGTCAAAGTAAGGCCCCTGAACAATAAAATAAAAAATTGAGGTTGACGATGCATCACACAATCCAATCTAATTCCGCCTAGCCCTTTCCTTCATAGCACAACAAATGTACGGCGATGCGCTATCGGTACATGGTGGACATTCCACCCATGTTTTGCACACTAGATGTTTTGGGAATACTTTCATTGTGCGTACAGCTGGGGAGTGGAATTCCCTGCCAACGTCTGTGTTTCCTGATACTTACAAGACAAGAGTGAGTAAGTGTGCTTCACCATCGTCCGCATCATGCCTTACCATAAGGTGAGATAGATATTGGTCAATCTCGAACACATTAACAATTAAAAAAATGCATATCGATTAAGGGCTTAATGACTGTTTTTTTCCAAAATAAACGCAACAAGTATATCTAGTAAGCATTTTAAATGTTTATCACGTCTGAAATAAATTTATTTTTAGCACAAAAAATTACAAAAACCTTCATTGTAGCCATCTCAACTAACAAGAAATGTATACCAATCATGTAGTATTACATGACCTATGTCTAAGATAGAGTTATATTTCATATTGAATCTAGGAGCAATAAATCATTGTTGGCTACTTATTGTTTTGGGCTAGCAAATAAAAGTCGATAGAGAAAAATGGTTTGTTGTGGTGTTGACTGTGTTTCGAAGTTACTGCTTAATGTAGCTGACTTGATCTCATTACCAGAGATGAGGTCAATAAAATGGAAAGACGTGAAGAAAATCAATCAACTCTTCTTGCTTTGGCACAGCGACCGATACAATTTCGCGACGACGAAGGTTAAGCCGCACTTGGTGCGGTCAGTCTTAAGATGGATTACCATTCTCTATTTATGACATGCGTGAGAATTTCTATGATTTTCTTTAACAACAAAGGAAAAGGCAATATAAAATAATTGCATTCATAATTTTGTCGTTATCGCTGATAAAATGTATGTTTAGGACTTCTTATATTGTAGCTGAAACATTAGTTTCAATGTCATCTTCGAAGAACAGGTCCTAATTATATTGGATACCACTCGTTTGTAAGATAATTTAAATATCCAAAAAGCAATAGCGACTCATTACACATTTATTGACGTGTTACAGATATGTACATTTAGTCTTCCAATAAAAAATCGAAGTCATATCTACATCCAATACAAAAACAACATTTGTAATTCATCATAGCGGAACTGCGACTTGACTAGCAATAAATCTGGCTAACAAACACAAAAAATTCACGTCCACTAACGAGATAGTTCCCCAGACAAATTATTGTTCCGTTTTTCATTTCCCGTTGCCCGTTATAATAGGATAACTTAGTGTAGGTCTTATCGCAGTCAGCTGGCTAGTTAGATCCTAGAGACCCATTAGGAAATTACCACAAACACTGAAAATAACCAAAATAATTAACCTTTTTAGTGTACATTGCTCTCTTTCATTTTTAGAGTCGGCTTAAACCTGGTAATGAATTAATCGCACGTCCAAACATCCGAACGAATAAGATCCGTTGATGTACGGAACACACCGACCCTTTCTCGGCTGGGCAAGCCCTGATTATCTTCAATCAACATCGACCGCATTTTACGTCCTAAATTGATATTAATTTATGTGGCTAAGCCTCCATGAGTGCTGACCGCATTTTATTACTATTTTCTGCGCAAATTGGTTGGAACAGAATCAAAGGTTTGGGTGAGCCTTACTCGGAAGGACTGCGAAAGGTACGGCCCTGATATAATATGGATTATGATTATGAAAAGAAATATGCACTCGTGAAATTTGGAGTTCAGTTATATAGCCGTTTGCAAAGGGTAGTTTTTTCGCGCGTATCTTGTATGTATGTAATATTCTTTATTACCTAATATATTTGAAACCGCTAGACGGATTTATTTAATTCAGACATCCTTAAATGCGTCTTGACCGCCCAGGTGTTGATAAATAGGTTTGAGCGCCATATTAAGTGGTTCCAAATTTTTTAAATATATACCAGATATTAAAAATGATAACTAAAGTGTTATAAATTAAAAAAAAACACGGCTGCTTAACAAAACAAACTAAAAAGATGGTAAACAAGAAGAAAATCATGTTGCATAGTCTGAGGATACATATTCGCGAGCTGGCTGACCACCTGATCTGCACAGCAAGATTTTCTTAAGCAGTCGAATGAAAATCGATACCCTTGGCAGATAATATTCGAAAGTGGGCCAGATACAAACATATTTGTAAATAGTATATAAATGCTAAGTAGACCAGTTAATACGATCCTAAGAACGTTAGATTAAGACGTCTTCAGGACTTATCAATCTAGACCCTCGTCTTCATTTCGATCCCTCACTGGCGGGATAAATGTTTTCCTATATCGGGTTTTCTTCTAGATATAAGACGATAAGATTTCAAAGTATTAGGTAAGGAGATGACGAGATTCTTGGATCGGATTTCGCGAAGAAGTCTTATATTGAATTGATGATTTTATTAGGACATATTTAGTTTTATTGATAAAGTTTTATTGCCAGTTTCAGTTGTTAATCTTTCCACGATGGAAGTTGATTTCAGAATCCCGGAGCTTTAATAAGAACTATTTTACAACTTGCTAGTAGACATTTTTCACTGTGATTATTTATTTATTTACTTTAAAATAACACAGCCAAATGCCAGTTACATTAGTTAAAGATATAAGCCTTGACTCCGATGGGGTTTTCGATCGGCCAAAATAACAAACTTGAATCATACTATTTAAACCCTTTAGGAGTGGATTTTTCAACATTCATTCCTTTTTGCTCATTTTCGTTATTTTGGAAACTGTTGTGCAAATACTCATGTTTTTAGATCCAGCTTTTTAGGCTCTGCTCATGAACAGCGCGAAGATACATGATTATTTCACTATTTTAATTTACTAACTTCGAAAGTTAAGTAAATTTCAAAGTCTCACTTTACCATAACAAGGACCCAACAGAATCTGTGCACTTAAACCCGTTATGGCTTACTTATCACCATTAGCTTGAGCTAAACATGACGTGGAGTGTCCGTGGTGACACGCCAATCAATCATAACAATATGTCACGATCGGTGTCCCCTTTCTGACCGGTACTCATGGGTCATATCTCATTTTCATGACCATGTAATGGCAGAATTCGTGATTGAAATTTACTTTAAAATCAAAAGGTTAGTCGGACTTATTGCAATGCAATAAAATAAATAAAAACTTTGAGATTGCTAAACTTTACTAATAACTCTAAGATATAATGTAGGTACAACAATGTCAGGTGCCTGTACTAGGTAATCCTGTATCACAGGTGGCAGGGGCTCAAGCAATGTTAAAAACCGGCCAAGTGCGAGTCAGACCACAGGCAGTAACACGGTTCCGTAGTTGCAAAAAATGCGGACTAAGAAGATGGTTTTTTGTTGTTTCTTGAACATTTATGATCTATCCACACATATCAGGGCCGTGCCCGGGGCGTGACAGGGACGGGCCCAGGCATTGAAGCTTTGTCACTGGCCCGTGCACGGCCCTTGCACGGACGTGTGTGAACGAGTTCATATAAAATGTACACACCGATATTTTTTGAACCCCTGGCAGGGCACGGTCCATCCACGTCCCGGGCACGGCCCTGATATGTGTGGATAGTCCTTTAAACGGTTCTGGCGGCTCACAGCGTCTTAAAACGAGCCCGTAGGATGATGGTAACTGAAGAAGGAATGTTCATGAAATGTTTACATAAGGGTTCCTTGTTGATTACGAAACCCTAAAAAAGAAAGAAAAGAAAGGAAGATCAAATAATTTAAAATAATATATCCATAACATTCTAGTGACATAGTTATATTGATTTAATAGTCATTGTTTGATTATTACACAACATAAGGATACTAAAATGACCCTCTCCAGTGCAACTTAACACCCCAGCAGAAAATTATAGTTAATAATACCTACAGAGTAAGACACGATCATAACTCCACTCCCGAGACGGCCACCATTATTAGAATCCCGGGCTTATATCACTCACATTCCTAAACTAGGCGTCTACCATTGATAAATGATAAATGATTTTATTTCTGTAAGTTGGTTTGTACAAACACTTTTACATGTCGAACATATTTTTTCATTTATCTTCCAAAGCTAAGTTTCCTCCATATTCAGTCCAAAGACCAAAGGTCAAGCCATTTATTATGCCATTTGGATCGAAAACAATTCAGCATTGGGTGGCGTTTTCCAAAAACCAAAAAGTTAGCAATTTGATTTACCGCCCGGGGCTAAAGTGCAAAATGAAATCGTACCAAGAAAACAAAAACAAAATAATTTATTAAGATTTCATAACGATTCTGGTCGCGTTCGCTGTTCAGTTGAAGCAAAAAAATATAAAGTTGAGTAGTTGTTTACGAAAAGCTGCGTATGCCCAGTGTTTATTAATTTATGTGCATGCACGCACGCCGCTCTGGGATGTGTTGAGTTGATGCTAGGTATGATTTTATACTTGCTTTTCAGGCCTTAGGATAGAAAGATATTTGCCGTGTTCCTGCTTGATAGATAATAAGCGTCCCTGACCTAAATAATAAAAGATCGCTGATTGATTTGCTTCTTAGAATTTTATGCGACGTCTTTACTGCTTCTCTTTCCCTGGAAATGTTTTATTTGCTCTGAGAAGCATTTGTTATAGTTTATATAAAATAATAGCAGTCATTTCATATTATTTTGACTTAGGATATATATTTTTAATTGCAGCCTGCAAATAAAAAAGGTTCACAAAAATATCTCTGAAGTGCACTGAAAATGTGAGACACATTTGTGTTGCCGTGTATGTAGTTAAATCATCGCATTGGCGTATTTGTTAAGGTGTTGTTAACGAAATCTTAAATACATAAATAAAATAAAACAGCGTTATTTTCATTATTGTTGTTGAGTATATGCTTCAGTAGGTAAATGGCTGAAATAATAAAATGCCTAACGTTTATTATTTTTACAAAGTGTGTAATAGTTATTTGAGCATTTTCAATAAAATTTTGAACAATGGATATCCAAAATATTAAATAAAGCTATTATTTGACAAGCAATATCACTCAATATTTATCATAAAAATATACAGCGATTAACGGCGTGGCAAAATTTACAAACACCTGCATATAATAAATTTATCGTTAAAAAAATATAAAATGTTTGTTCACAAACTAAATTTTGTATCTGGTTCAACTATTTATTCAAATAAGTGACATCTAGTAAATGTATTGAAAAAGTTACGCGAAAAACAACCGACAAACTCCAATTTATTTACTCACGCCGCTTAAAAACGTTTATCCATCCAAACGTTTTAAAATCCATTCATTGACGTTTAAAAATCCTTTTCATAGATGAGCTAATCTAAAAAATTATTGCTAAAGTTCGACCCTTTTATTACGACAATCATCATGAAGGTAGGTCACGTAACAGAGATATGAGCTGTTTTGCGAATGTGACCCCAAACGGGGATACCTCTACATTAGGTGCTATCAGAACACTTTAATGGGGGCATAAAGTTGAAATTACAATCCAAAATTGCGCTCACAAACGTTTTTGAGTCGTATGTTACGATCAAGGCCTGACTTAACTAGAAGAGCGTAAGAGCGTTTAGACGAGAAGGGTTGTTAAACAGTGGTACCCAGGTTAATAATGTAGACAGTTTGCATTAGGCCCTCGCATATTTTATTTGGACCTGCCGACGGTTCGCAAATTACTCGCATAAGGGCCTAAAGCCTCGTTTGTCTTGTACGGGATAATTTAAGTGGAAATTATTTTGCAAGACAGAATAATTAAACCTGAATTAATTAACTAAGTAAATATAAACAAGTATTTAAAATAGGGCGATGTGTTTAATGAACATTCCTGAAGTATAATATGAGCTTTTGTTTTGTTTAACTGACAGGATGGGGAACTCTCGAGCTCGCTGTTGAGAATTAGATGAAGGAGGTCGATTGGAATCAAATTGTAGCGTAAATTCAATATTGTTTTCGGTTCTGAGAGTTCTTTAAAAATGAGGAAATGTTATTATTTATTTTCATTAGAAATCAAGTTTATGAAGTAAGAGATTTTTTTTTTAAATAAGCTTTGTACATATTTTCCTGTTCCTTCTTCTTGTCTACTTATTGTATGTGTGTAAATTATTAGAACCATAAATAGATCATCATATTCTGCCCAAGGGCAGGAAGATGATGACCATGATCATGACAAGGGACAAGTCCCATGTTACTACGGCTCAGCGCATCACGTTTACTGCGTTAAAAATAATAGGTAAAAAAAAGTTATGTAAAGTTATATGTTGCATGAAGTTTTAATAAATAATTATATAATTTAAAAAAAACTGCTATTAAAAGTTTTGTATGTTCTAATTCTGTGCCAAGTTTCACCCAAATCCGTTCAGACATTGCGGAATGTGTTATGCTACTTAGTGTTCCAGTATTTAGAGGCAAATTGTTATGATCATGAAATCACCTCTGAAATGTAAAAGACAAAGAAAATATGTAATTCTTCTACCGTCCGTTGATTAAATTATCAAGCGCACATTTTGCATATAGCAAGATACTTACTAAATCCGCCTTTTCCTTGCAAGAAAAACAGAAAACCCGATGAAAGCTTTAAAGGTGCTCGACAAACAAAGATATTACCATAACATAAATAAATCTCAAAGCGGGTTCCTTCGGTTAAAATTTGCTTCACAACCATTGAAATAGAGGAATGAACTGAGCATGAGCAACGTTTTAATAAAAAGAAGAGACTGTCATAAGATTGACTACTCTGTAGAAAGAAACTTAGCTACTGCGTGGCCACCCTGTCTTTTTATCTGTAGGTCCTACTGTATAAGTTGACACTGCAAGCTTGTGACGTTGTAACTTTGGATCAGATTCGGATAAATAAAGCGCAAGAACCTAGTATCATCATCATCATATCAGCCGAAAGATGTCCACTGCTGTACAAGCCAAATTGACTATCCCGCATCCAGAGGATCCCCGCAACCCAGTATACAATTGGTTTTATCCGCTAACTTTCACCGAAACACGTCACAATGAAAAATGTTTAGAAGTAAAATAGGGTTGTTGATTGCAGTGGGCTAGTCAAAATCAATATCAAAATATTTTTTTTTATTTCACATAGGCCTACATGGGCACTTATAAAACATCGACAAAAGGTGCACGGTTCGGGTTGGTCGTTTCCTATGGAGAAGAACCGGCAATAAACTCCATGGTTACTCTTTTAAAAATGGTTTGGTTTTACAATATTTCCATGTTACAGCAGTAGTACTTAGATATGGGGGGACAACGTAGGCCCGACTTATGACAATAAGTCTTAAGAAACTAAAAAAATAAAATAAAAAGATTATATATTATACAAAAAAAGTTAACAAATGTTAACTAGCATCTAGAAGGCCTACAATATTCACACATTCACAAAACAATCGGTAAAAGAATCTATACAAAGGTAAAAAAGTAAATAAAAATAAGTTTAACAAGACTAAATTAAACATGTGGCACAAATTTTGTTATCAGTTGTTATAGTCAAATCATATGTTTACGTTGAGGGTTGAAGAAAAAAAGCATGAAAAGGGAATGCCTGTCACTCGGGAGGGGCGCAGGCCAGCCAGTCAACTCTACACTTCGAAGCTCTGTCTCTGGCAGACAACCTCAGCCAGGTGGACAGTCGGTCAGTGGGTCGTCAAAGGGGCGGGTCAGCCTTAGCCGAACGGATAGCCCGAGCTGAAAGGTCAGTCCTACGTCAACGTTAAGTTGTTCGTGGAGGAGAATGAGTCCAGCGTGGGAAAACAGTCCACGCCCGGATCACACCACAACAAGAACAAACAGCACTCAAGTAACCGGCACACGGACCAGGGGTTAAGTGACTCTGCAGACAAGCAGTCCCTTTGGTTGTCAAATAACCATTTCAAGAATTTTAATTCTTGAAGAATTCACACGGAATTTTTCCGTGACCTTCAGTGAAATACACCATCCTGGGTCCCAGTCCCATCCATAAAAGTATTCAAGTTCAATTTATAATTAAATTTAAAAAAAAAAACATCAGCAATGACATTGCCGACTTGTTGCCGACGGAGAAATGAAACGCACTCTCCGCGGCATTTCACAATTCCAACCCCAATGCGTTGACATCTCCAGCAAACGTCAGATGTCAAACATCAAAACAAAACAATTAGATATAAATTTTAGAGGTTGAATGCTAAGTGATTTCAAGTTATTTGAGTTGAATGAATCTCAGGTCGTATAAAAAAGGTGTTTCTCATTATTCTGACCCTATTTACTTCTTAACCGGACACGGAACGTTCAGTCCATTCCTCAATGTCTTAGACTCACAACGGCCTTGCATCGGGATCCCAAGATAATATTGAGTTCAACAATAAGAGCTTGAAAAACTTTAGATCCATCAAAGAAAATGGTTCGATTGCCTACTAAATAAGTTGCAATATAATCAAGAGCATGGAAAATTTAGGAAAAGGTGGACAGCTTATTTTTAAGCCTTCACGGGCTAAGCCGCTTAGCTATAGCTTAGGTTTATCAGACTTATTATGCGCACAAGTATGGAACTCTTTACCAGCGTCTGTGTTTCCTACCATGTATAACCTGAGAAGCATCTTCTGCACGCTCATTCCCTCTTAGGCCTGCCCCCGTACCATGAGGTGTTAAAACTATAATGGTTCGACTGTAAAAAAGGGACATATGTATACAAGTCATATACATCTGTCCGTTACGCACACTGGAAATATACTTGCTCTAAGAGATTATGGTCACCACCATGGTCCATATCTCTCATTAGGTGACATCGAGATCAAGTCAGAAAAAATATGACACAAACTAGGTTCATATTCAAGAACGTGCGTGAATGTCGATTTAAGACAAGTTTTGATTATAGAACGTAATCTGACATTTTCAAATCCAGATTTAACTTTGATCATCTGTAATTTGTCGCTATGTCAAACTAATTTTTACAAGGCTCGAAAGGAAGAAGAGATGATGAAGGACGGTTATCTGTACAAGCAATACAATAGGCAAGTGGGTTTACATATACATTCTTACCTACAGTAGGGCAATTTAACTGAGTATAACCTTTAACCCTGTGTGACCTCTCCCACCTCCAATCTGTAAGGAACTTAATACTTTTATCAGCAAGCATTATTTTCATGATGATAGGTACGTACACCCTTCCCTTTAAAGGCATTCTAGACTGCCTTTTTCCTAACCTAGTCCAAGAATTTCCTTTGTCTCGATTTAACTAGATGCCTACTTAAAAGGAAAATGCTTTGCTTATCCTCAAACTAACAAAGAGTTTGAAATTGTTGACTCTCGTTTATTTTCGCTAAGGATACAAAGGAATCTATATTAAGTTAGGACTAATAAATAACAGGAATTAGGATGAAAGAGATTATTCTGTTGGTTAGTTTTATTTTTATTGCAAATCAAATTGTTTTAAGTTAAGATTATTTTAACACAAACATATTTATTTTCGGACCATTTCTTTGTATGACCTCTGGAAACCCAGTAAAACTTATATGGGAATAGCGATTGACAGGCGGCCTCGCCCGCAAATTAGTCGAAAATTAGTTAATGGGCTACCTTTATAAAAATAACCTGTAACTACTAATCTAGGCCATGGTGGTGGTGAGTTTATTCATTGAAATTCGTCGTTCTGGCGCGATTGATTAGAACTATCTAATCGTATTTTCTAATCTAACATTATAAGGATAGGAAAGGCAAAGGTGCATGCTACATCTTCCCTTTTCACTATCACCCATCAAATTCCTTGCAGAATATCGAGCAGCAATACCACAAAGTAGGTCAGCAGAGCTCGAAGTCCACGTGGAACAGTGCCGAGAGAAATCTTTTATCTAACTCGTTAGAAGTGCACGTGTACGAGAGGAACACCGGTAAAGAGACGGTAAATCTTTTCTTTTAGCGGCAAATACACCAGTTTAGATACATATTTACTCTTCTTATTTACTGACAGTTCGTAACACATTGGGTGTTAGAAGGAGGGAAGTGCAAATGGGAAACAAGTACGTAGTAAGTTGTAGTATCAAAACTACAATACTTTAGAATCATGATTCGTGAAAAGCAACAAGATTGAAGGATCACTTGCTTGTTTCCGAATGCTTGACATAAACACTCTCTAAATTTGTTTTTCATTTCATAGAAATGGGTTTTGTCCCAGTAAACTTTAACCAGTAACTTACCAGTAACTTTGGTAGGCTCTTATTTTCCTCCTTCAATTTTATTCATCTTAATAAGTAGGTAGGTACCTACATCGCAACAGTAAAAACCATTCAACATTTTTGCAAAACAAGAGGCGTCAAAAACGAAATCCTCCCAACTCAGGGTGTCCGGACACAAACTCATTAAAAACTTCTGCTAAAAAGGGGGAAGTCTGAATTGGCGACTGGCCAAATTAAATATTGATAAAAAAATTAAGCTCCTATTTGGGTTGGACCATGCAATTATACAGGCGATAAGATTAGACCCATTAAAGACGACACCGAGTATCATTTGCATGAATTAGTTTGAGTTGATATGAAAAAAATAAAAAGTTGCGGAGCCGTGACAGACGTGACGAGGAAGTGAATGGTGAATCACGGCGGCTCCTACCTTAATTAAAACGCTTTATGATTTTAAATCAATCCTTCAGCAATCAAGAATATAGCTTTAACGTTGTTCAATTGGGAGAGTTGTTTATCTGAGGCCAATGAGGAAGGAAGAATTTGATGCCGACATCTCGGGATTAAAATTGGATCAGACGATCAGACGATTACTACCTTACACTTAACTGTGCACATTTGATTTGTACATAGGTATATTCATTGATTTCCCAATATGGCAATATTGACAGATTGAATTATTAGCTAGAGTGCAACGAAATTTTCAGAAGGGAGAGAAGTTCAAGTTAATTTTTTGACTAGTAAAACTGAATGTGAATGAATTTTGAATTTAACATCTAGTTCGGACATATTAGAAAATTGATCGACCTGAGTCTTTATCAACTGTTTTGAAAAAAGTTTTTAGTTCAGCAATTCAAACATTATTTGCTACAAACATCATAAATAACATGAATAATACCCAAAGAAAATGCTTAGTCACACTTAATATTTTATTCTCACTCAAGAATTTAGCAATAGTGCTGGAGTGATTAACAGTAGTTCATTAATCAGATAGAATTGTTACGATATTATTTTCTCAGATAAACATTGTAGCCTGTGGGTACTGAATAAATGAAATAACTATTTATGAGGCCAAGATATTGGGAAAATAATTCGGGTCAACGGCATCGGCGAAAATCAATCGCAACTTTTCATATTGTGATTAGTCCCCTATTCCTGAAGTTGAAATTTGACAAACTCTACTTTGTTTTCAGTTGAAAACACGTAATACCAGATTAGTTGAAGTAAAATAAGAAAACAAAAGAATTCGCGAAATAAACTCAAGTGATATTTTTGCAAAAAACTCGAAAACTATTGTCTCACGTAAATATTTGCTATGACAAGCTAATTCCTTACTTGATTTTGCAAGTGGCTTCATCTTCGTGAAAATCGTAAAAAATCCTAAACAAACTTACGTCAGGGTTAAAAAATATTCTTTGTCCTAAATCAGTGTATGATCCACCCTTGAGCTAAGTTATATCCAATTCTAATCTGCCCTTTAACCGTGTTTGATCAACAAACATACAGAATTTCACATTAATAACGTTAGTGAGGTAAGATGAATTCTGCACAAAAAAGTTAGCAATCATGAGACGTTTCTAAATAGTGGCCAGTAGCTCCTATCCCGCTCTATCGCCTCTCCTAATTCCTATCTCGAAGGCGAAACTATATTAAGACAAATCGAAACCGATTCAAGGCTATTACAACGGGAAGAGTAAACTGATATCGGAGATCGTCTCCTATACACATACATCCTAATAATTTTATAAATGTGAAAGTTTGTGAGTATGGGATGTTTGATACTCCTTCATCCAAAATCTGCTGAACGGATTTCGATAAAACATAAAGTAATATAGTTTATACATTAGGATAATACATATATTACTTTATGTTTTAACGAGGAGCTCGTGGCTGAATAATAACAGCCGCACTGGTCGATCGTCAAGGTTAAGCAACGCTTGACGAGGTCGGTCCGTGGATGGGTGACCATTTCAACATACCGAGTTTCCTCCGTGCCTCGGAAAGCACGCTAAGCCGTTGGTCCCGGCTGTCATTTGAAGATCTTTGACAGTCGTTACGGGTTGTCAGAAGCTTTAGATCTGACACCAGTCTTGCCAATGGGTACCGTGTTACCCAGTTACTGGGTTGTGGAGGTCAGATAGGCAGTCGCTCCATGTAAAACACAGGTACTCAGCTAAATCCTGTAAGACTGGAAGCCGATCCCAATATAGTTAGGAAAAGGCTAGGCAGATTGACATCAGAGTAATACTTAATATAGGCTATCATAAGGATATTGGGCAAAACTTATTCCACACGGGAGTGGTCGCCTGCGGCAGTTAGCTTACAATAGTAGTGGAATAGGATAAATTCACTGATCGGTCGTATGCGTTTCGGATCCGTTTCGTGTGGCGACGATTGGAGGAGGCCTTTGCCCAGCAGTGGACATTTTTCGGCTGAAATGATGAATATGATGATAATGAGGATAAATTCTGCACAAAAAAAAATCACTTTAAAGCAGTATTACCTATATAACCTCTTCTAATATATACCTCCAAGGCGAAACTATATTAAGACAAATCAAAACCGATTGAAGGCCATGACCATTGGGAAGAGCGAACTGATATCGGTGATCCTCTCGTACATACGGAGATTGGAGGTAGCCAGTGTTATCAGACGGTTTATTTTTCAAAGATTCTGCAGAGATCTGTCTAGACATATTAAAGAGAAGACAAGTATGAAGGAGAGAAAGTACAAAATGCAGAGCTTTCGACTTTGAATCAAAAGTGGAAAATATTTTTGATTTGTTTTTGTGCTGAACACATGGTTTTTAATTTTTTATGTTTGTGTTCATATGTAATAAACCCAGCTAGATTTGATGTAAAGAGAAATGAATTCGTTCAAATTAAATGGACATAAAATATACAAACATCACTAAAACGACAATATGAGTTAAGTTGAATCGTAATTCTATTGCGATGGAAAGGGGGAGCCACCTCTAGGTGGACCGCCAGACTGCTGGAGTCCGATGCATGTGAAACGCATAGGACCAATCAGTGTTGCGATGCTTGGTGGAGGCCTAAGTCCAGCAGTGGACGGCTGTCGGCTGAAATGATGATAATTATATTTGCCTACTTCCCAGTTATATTTTTCATAGATAAACTTAAGAATTTTAAAATACTAGATGAAACAATTATATTTGAATGAATATAACAAGAAAATATTCTTCAATTTAGACCTCCAGCGAGACATGAACGTTCGCGTTATAATAATTAAATATCTCATTTGTCATGAGTTTCTCATGCAACGTACCTATTCTTTTTTTGTAGGCAAATAACTATTTTAAGGTTACACTAGACGACCATTCTTCCATACAAAAGTAGTCTAGCGATTACTCCACTGTGTTTCACAATGTACGTTCAAAATAAAAATTATATCAATTTGTCTCATCATTATCTAGCCATGTATGGAAACAAACAAGAAAAAAAAAAAATGTGAGCGTCGAAAGTTTCATATTTCAACACTAATTTTAACGCATCTTTGGGCGTAAAAAAATACCATAAGAAGAAGGAAAATTGCAAAACAATTTTTTTTTTTTTAATATATACATTTAGAAGTTTTTTCATGAGATCTAGACTCCCAAACGTCTGTTTATAAAATTTCGCGCGCTCGTTTTCGTCCTCATCATCCATTTCGATACAAATTTGCTAAAGTGCAAATTCGTACGCGAACTACCTTCTTACTGCTCATCACAGCATCTATCTCATTCGCACAGTGTTGTCGGATGAGATGGCATGCATTTTAACCTCGCGCACAAAATAGTTCGGGCCGTCGACTAGTTGAACCTTAAAGCATCGAGTTATATCGTGGTTATATGCAAAAAAAAATCTGATAACGTGTCAATCTTTTTTTTTTTTTACCTTCCCTGAGAAATTTACCAATTAAAAAGTTTAAATGTAAAATGTTGGCTTGGCTCTTAGACATGTTTTTATTCCGTCAATGTATTTTTAACCGACTTACCAAAAAGGAGGAGCTTCTATGTTCGACATTATGTAAGTTTTTTTTTTTATGTATGTTTACCGATATCTCCGTCAATTGTGGACCGATATCGAAAATTCTTTTTTTGTTTGAGTGAGTATGTGCCGAAATTGGTTCCATTTTAATTTGGTGAAGATCTGATTAAGAACATCGGAGGTATACAACAGAACTCTTCAATAAATAACGGCAAATCTCTCGGGATTGCTGCAATCGCATGTCTTCATTGTTTATACCATTTCAAAACATAACATCACGCCAGTACGCTCTAAAGGGGTAAGTAGACGTGTACAGTTCACCTTGGTACACTCTCATTTCACCGGTTATGTTTACTTTCTTATTATTCGGGTAATTAGGGCATTATAGTTTTTGCCTTACTTAAACTATATAGTACTTGCCTATTAGTTACAACTAAAAAGTGAAAAATAAAAAAACTTTTTTGCAAAAAAAATACTACCGACTTCCAAATAAGAAAACTACAAAGTGAAAAATATCTTTATTTTTGGAAGTCGGTGTCCATAACGCAAAAAATGGTACCTACCAAAGACACCGACTTCCAAAAATTAAGTTATTTTTCACTTTGTAGTTTTCTTATTTGGAAGTCGTTAGTAGTTTTGATTTGCATGTACCCAGCTTATTATTTAATATTTCTACACCAGCAATGGTAGTATGTGTTAAATAATGTTAAATGATATGGTACCTACATTGAGATCTTAATCTCAATGTAGGTACCATATACTGAGAAATAAATACTTACTTACTAATATCATTACCCACCATCACCACCTACCACTACCACCACCACCTACCTACCACTTTCTACTTATGTATGAACTACCCTTTTTTTTTCCAATTTTTCTACAAAACTAAATAAAGCTCTTATCTCTTAGATTTAGTCAAAAGTCTTTGTGGTTAAATGGTCGAATAGATCGATTCTCGGCTCGGTCAGACTGTTATTTGGATTTTCTGGGCATTCTCTCGCCCTCTAATACATTGGAGTTTAACATAACTGGCGAAATGTTGGTTTTATTTTGCCAACTCCACCGTGGGCAAAATAAAACTGTTATGACAATGAATATTATATATATATATATATTTCAGGTTCATAAAAGATACTAATATGTTTATGAACATTTATAAAGTAAAAATAAACACAAATGACACCGAACCGTATTTTCGTTAACGACGCACGCTTCGTTAATTCTAAACATAATTAATTTTGTAATAAACTCTTTTTAATTAACACAGGACTGACCTTTCGCTCTTAATGGGCCCTATTATTTATAAATTCTCTAAAATAACTCAGTTTCAACGAGTAATATTCAATGAACGAGATATTAATATTTTACTTCAAATGATTGAACCTTTTGATCTGTGGTGAAAACTACTTGGAAACATTGTAGAGTAAACCAATAGATTTATCTCATCTAAAGCTACTTAAATATTTTACTTACTTAGTACTTAGTAGATCGAATAAGAGTTTAATTTTAAACCCTTAATACTGCGAAGTCTGTAAGCTGAAACATACATGTTTTTCCATAACGAAGGAAGGTTCGAAAGGGAGATAATACTAGAAATATTTATATTAATTAGCAAATCTTTTATTCTTTAGACTTCACATCACATCATCAGCCTATTAATGTTCCCACTGCTGGGACACAGGCCTCCTCTCTGTGAGAGGGGATGGGCTATAATCCACCACGCGGGCCCAGTGCGGGTTGGTGGATGTCACAAGTCTTCGAATTTTTTGTTCTGGGACATGCCGGTTTCCTCACGATGTTTTCCTTCACCGTTTTGGGGAGCAGTGGTGATGAAATAATTTACATAAAGTATAGCGCCTGCCTGGGTTCGAACCCACGACCTACAACTTGTAAGTCGCGGCCGATACCACTGGGCCACCACTGCTCGGCTTAATCAATCTCGGCTAAATCTGCTCTTTAGACTTAATCAGTCTTATTACAAAAAGCGGTTTTACTAAAAACTTAGGTTTAAATCTCTATAAACTGTGGTTTACACAAAAAGGATATTACAAATAATGGTTTAGCGATAAACCATAGACCAAATCATGGTCTAACGCTAAACATCGGCGGCCCCTAGTTTACCGATGGTCTAAGTCGTATCTGTCAAAGTTTCTCTTTTAGGTTATAGCATCTTTGTTATTGTTTTGTGTTGTTTTTACCCGAAATTGGATACATGGTTGATTTAATTAATATTGAGGATATTACTTTTTCCTGAGTACTCCAATTCTCAGATCGTTTTTTTTTGGTCCATCACAATATATTATTATATATATTATTAACAAAGTGGCAATTGTTCTATTAGAGACTACGATAACTTAAAAATTCCAAAGTTTAATGAAGTTTGTTCAGCTTGCGATTGTTTTGTTGAATGTTATAGTGCTAACACACGTCCGGATTTGGTCCGGCCGGACTAACTCCGCCCACAAATCCTTTCTCGCTTACACACGCTTGTGTGGAGCGAGACGGACTCAATTAGTAATAATAATGTCCGGACCACTCTACACACGCTCGGATATGATCCGGGCCGGACTAACTCCGCCCACAAATCCGTGGTGCGGCCGGACCAAATCCGAACGTGTGTGTGTAAGCACTATTATGGTTTCATAAAACGCGCGAGAATGTTACGTTTCGTTACACGTCCGTAGATGTATTATTAGTAATAAATACGAATTTAAGTAATTTGCTTAAATCTAAACAAAATTGAAATCGATAAATAACAAATATTTATATCCATGCAAAATAACAAAAGTCTCAATATTTTTAACACTCGTAAACATCATTTAATCTTTATCATATAATCAAAACGTTTTCTTTTCTGGGCATACGGAACGTTGCAATAGAATGATATTATGGTGAACGAATGATATTTGTATTAATCTGTGGTTGATAAATAGACAATGTTTCAAATGACGGTACTAAGAAGACCACGGTTTTTTTGAGTTTTGTAATACGAATAAAAGACCATGGTCTTTAAATAGTACAGGTTTAAACTATGGTTTATTTCGTTTTTTTGTAATAAGACTGACTTGACATTTCAATCTTTTTATTTCTGACATTTTAATTTTTTATTTACATATTTTTGATAAATTTTTCGAAATTAAAATTATATCTTTTAATTTAATCAATTGACAATTTGTTTTTAGTCAATTTCTCGGGCAATTTCCCATAATTTTGTGAATTTTTATTTGATTTGATTTGACATGTACCTTTTACTAACAATAGTTTTATAAGTATTTGTTACTAACAAGAAATGGACTGTAAATCGTCTGAATTTTAAATAAAAACAAAAATTTTATAAAAAAATTACAGACGAGAAAACAAAGAAATAATCGGACTTAAAATTTTAAGTAGCTGCAGCTGATTACGAGTTCAAAGACGACAATCAAAACTTTGTTTGACTATGTATTGCAGTTGCACATAAGAAACTGTATGGCTTTGTCAGCGTACCTACACGCAACGATGCCACGATGCTTCAAGCGATCATAGCGATTCGGCTTTCGGGCAAAGCAAGGGCGAAGCATCACTGTGTCACTGTCAAGCTGTGATTATAACAGTAAAGTTACAATGTTTCATTAACAGTCGTTTATGCATAAGCAACAGATGAGCAAACCATAATACTGCCTCGTGTAACAAAACAAAAATAGTTTCTATCTAACCAAAGATTATGAAAGTGCTAGCCCTGCTACGAGTAATCCTATAAAACCATCTGGTAAAATAATAAAGCTCAGAAGAACGCAGACCATAAAAAAATTTACAGAAACAGCCGTGACTACAATAAAGTAAATTAAAAATGCCAACAACAAGGAAATTTTTCTTTTTATCTTGAAGGATTCCATACACGTGCATAATAAAAAACTAACGAAGCAAAATCTGCACGTGTTTGCAAAACATTAATAGTATACTAATTGGAAATCTGCAATGTTCACAAGAAATAACATTTGTTTAGTGAAATAAAAAATCAAAAAAATCAAAATACATTTATTTGCATAAATAAGGTACAGAAAGTTGGTAAAAAGTACAAAATTGTTCTCTTATTCTGCCTTTAATTTCGGCGTGCAAATATAAAATAGAATGACACATTTTATTAAAAATTGTTATTGATCATAATCATGCAGTCACTAAACAGATAAGCCCATTAAAATCGTATTATTGAATTAAATAAATGTCAATATAATATGACAAAAATTATAAAGATAATCACAAGTGTCAATATTAATAATGTCAATAATGGGAGAGATTCACCACACAATAATAATAAACAAACACAAAATAATAACAATAACAATTTAAAAAATAATAATAATAAAGATAATAATCATAAATGTCAATAATGGGCGAAATTCGCCATAAAATAATAAACCAATGACAAAATAATAACAATCATAATTTAAAAATTACCGAGAAATTTACAAAAAAAACTTACAATTTATAATCCAAAAACTCATGCACACTATAAAAGCACTTTTCAATTAGAAACCTCGTCAAATTATTTTTAAATCTAGAAAATGGTAGCGTTTTTATGGAGTTTGGTATTTTGTTATATAGTTTTATGCACATAATGTAGCTATTGTTACTTGTTAATGTGAGATTCGTCCTCGGTTGAAGTAGCTTATTAGTATACATAGTTCGAGGGGCATAGTAGTTCGTCGCCTGCTCTAAAAGTCTCTTATGTTTGTAAACAAATATACAAGATTCTAATATATAAATACATGGAAGAGTTAGTATTTTATATTTCCTAAAGAATGGACGACATGACTCTATTTGCATAAATAAATTGTGATTAACTAGTAGCTGAAGTAGCTTATTAGTATACATAGTTCGAGGGGCATAGTAGTTCGTCGCCTGCTCTAAAAGTCTCTTATGTTTGTAAACAAATATACAAGATTCTAATATATAAATACATGAAAGAGTTAGTATTTTATATTTCCTAAAGAATGGACGACATGACTCTATTTGCTTAAATAAATTGTGATTAACTTGGGAGAGTCGTAGAGTAAGTGCAGTTTATCGTATCTACACACACACATGTAGTTGCTTCCGTAAACTTCGTAAGTAGATTAAGCAAATTGGAATTACGTAATTACCATCATAATCTGTGAATCTATTATTGAATCTAGGAGTGACTTTTATTTCGTTGGCGTTATTTCAGGGGGTTAAAAGAGGCATTTTTATCAAGGGGTTAATTGTGAAATATGAAAGTAAATAATTAACTGTTCAGTACATTTATGTTTGCGTAACTTGACAAAAAGAGGGCAACAGTTGATTCGTCTTGTTGAACAAAACATGTCACTGAAGTGTTAGCAGTGTTTCTTTCAGGCAATATTCTCCGGGGGGCGGTTAAGAGACCTGGGGGGGCGGAGTAAATAAAGGAAACAAAAATATTTAAAATCAATTCCAATTATTATTATTATTTTAATGAATAAAAGATGCTATAAGCTGAACCTAAATTGTCAAAGTAACATTGTAAAAACCACGAAGCATAATATTCTTTACAAAAATCTTAATCATCAAGAACACAGCTATAATTTTCATTCTACATATTTAGCGAAATTACTATCCATAAACAGCTGTTTGGAGTGGGAGAACCTTATTTATGGGATAGCGTTAGAGAGAAAGGGATGGGGATATTCTCGAAAGTGTGTCGTTCTTTCTAGGCGCTATGCTGGTTTCTGATTGGTTACTTTAATACGTGCACTACTCAATTCCTGATTGGCTGATTGAATGCCACTTCACGTCAATAAAGGGTTTCCAGCTCTAAAATGATACCAGGTTTAAATAATTTGCCAAATTGTGGGAAGAATATTCTTCGCGAATATACGTAATTCTGCTGTAGACACGCAAAAGTGTGCGCCGGGGGGGGCAAATACCCTCCGGAGTAGTACCTGAAAGAAACACTGAGTGTTAGTAATTTTTTTCTACACTAATCAAAGGCATGCCAGTTTTTCAGTTATCAATAAATTTCCTAGAAGTCTAACGAGAAGCTGGCAATTATAATGTGAACAGCCAAAACTGTACACCAAAGACTTAATCAGTTTGTCATTATTGTAAAGTACTCAACTCATTAAAGATAACATTTGTGTAAAGACAGGTAAGATGCGAGTCACGAGAATGCGACAGTTGTTTTAAATAGAAATTGTTTTATCTGTAGAGCAATTTAAGAATGTTTTTATTTGTTTATAAAGTGCGTTGTAACTTGTATCATAATCGCATCGCACGTGTCTGCGAGAGACTTAAAACTTGCTAGAAAGCCAAAATATTCAAGGTTAAGAAAAGCCTAACGTGAAGTTATGTATATATATCTAGCTACCGAGCTACAGTATCTAGAATTACATAAAATGTGCAAAACTTAGCACTTAGACCAACTTAAACTTAGCTATTCCGTCGACACCAATTTAAAATACAAACTACTACGATTCTTTGGACATCGTTCCATTACTAAAGTTAACTTTGCACTGTGTTTTTCCTGACTCCATGCGTTATTTCGTAAAAAAAATACTGGTTACTTTCAATCATTCGACAGCTGGACAAAAGCGGGAGGCTTTTGACCAGCTGTGGAACATGACTTGTGGTAACTGCCAGCTATTTCCGTTCTGGGCTAGTTTGGGCCATTGATCGTTCATTTGGTCACCATCAGCTGAATGGTATACTGCGACGCCACCTGGCTGTGTCAGGGCTCCACATAGTGATTATTTCGACCACATTGGGCAGCTGATGCAGCAGACGTGGGTAGCCAAATTACACAAAAAATGTATGGTGTTTTAAGCATAACCTTCGCTTTAATATTAATTCTTTAGCAATGCCTAAAGCATAAAAAATACTACATGTATTTGGTAGCTCATTTTAATAAGATGCTTTACCGATATGTTTTCCGTGGCCATATTCTTTTATTTGGCAAAGAACATCAACAGACGGAGGCAGGCACAGGAACGTGGTGATTGGTGCAAGAAGGGGGAGGCCTATGCTCAGCAGTGGGCCAAGTCGGGTCGTGGATGAATGAATTTTAATAATGAAGCTGAATGTGCCGTTTGTAAGTCTCATCTTACCCGTAACTGAATCAGGAGGCGATAATGACTAGCGTAGAGTACGAAAATATGAAAACAGAATGGACATTGTAGAGAAAATAAAGCTTTTTGTGTTTATAATTGAACGTATTGCAAAATCTTTAGCTTCTTTTTATTAGTTACAGTAACCATGTAAAATAAAGGATGCCATCTAAACAGAAGAACCCGTCGTAATTGATAGAAAACTCTATCTTTATCAAGCATTAGCATTCGATTAGTTGTTAATAACACTGTGTGTATGTATGGAAGCTTATAATTCAGCCTCCATTCTATAAGAAAACTTGACCCGCTCTTGCTTTTCTTGGGTCAAAATAAGTTATAGATAGCCTATAACCATTTGGTATAATGGTGATAACCTTTCAAATAGGTGTAGCGGTTTTGATTATAATTTTGAATATGATTTTAATTTTAATCCTAATTTGATATTAGATTTGACATTAGATATTAAGACAAAACAAAATGGTAAGGGCGTTGACACCTGTCATACAGGTCCGCCTAGTTCGGGAGTCATAGGCTTCATAAAAAATATTGTTACCATTTATGTCAATAAAGATTAAACTTACAAAATTCAGGCACTCTCTGTATAATATTAGTCAAGCGTACTTTATATTAGATATAAGTAAGTTTTCTGATCATAATAAATAAATATACGTGTCAATTTATTTAATCAACCTAGTCCAAAAAGGCTTGGTTGATGGTTCTGTTTGTGCTCTAGCTCCAAAAATTTGGGACTCTGTGTCAGAGCAGGACCAGAAGATACAAATGTATAGTAGATTAAGAAGATATCTTATTCAAAACGACACGCTGATAGTGTAGAGCATGTAGCTTAGCTCTGGATAAAGGTGATTATGATTGAGGTGCATAACATTTTCGATAGGTACCTACCAAAACTTAAACTTGGTGAAGAGAATTAAAAAAATGATTTTTTTCTATACCGTTTAAGAGCGCGGCGAAGCATGAATTGTCCATACAAACGTAATACCAAAATTATTTGTAATTTTAGCATATCTCCACCATATTATGATGATATTCGGATTGAGACAGTATTTATCAGAGGTTCCTACGTCTTCTTTTTTTCTAAATTCTTACCTAAAATGAAATTTTAGCGAATTCCATTTTGTATATTTTTACAGCGTAAATGACATGTTTTCTTTTTGATATTTCTGTATTATAAAAAACAATATCTATAATAATGTCGTAGTAGGAACATAGCTCAAATTACAAATAATCGTTTTTTTTTTTTAAAACATTAGGTTTTCATTCATAATTTTTGGTATTACGGAACACATCAAATTAATCACACATTTTCAATCGCTATTGATGTATTGCTGTCGCATCAAGCAAATGTCAACGTGTGCGTGGTCGTACTGCTCACGGTTGTGTTTGTGTATCGTTCGTACGGGGTTTGTTCGGGGCACTTCGGGTGTGATTCGGGTGTGTTTCACTCACAGATTACTGATATGTAGCTAGCTAGTTTCACTGCTTGTTGTACTATTGTTCTGTCGATTGTTTGTTGTCAGTATTAGAATATTACTTTACTATGTTTTACGTGCGTGTTTATTTATTTTCTAAATTGTACTTATTTTAATATTTCTGACACTATTGACTTATGCTATGAACTTAGATTTAGATTTGCCTTTTGATTTGAACTTTGGTATTGAGTAATCTACTTTCATACGATCTTTGCGTTGTTTACGGACTTTGTTATTATTTACTATATGGTTCGGTTGCCGACATGGTCTCCGAACGTTGGGATGTTTCTCACAGGAAGTACCTATTTCCCAATGACATAATACAATAAGTTAAATTAATACGTACCTTAGTATATCTATACAATATTATAAAGCTGAAGAGTTTGTTTGTTTGAACGCGCTAATCTCAGGAACTACTGGTTGGAATTGAAAAAATATTTTTGTGTCCATTTATTGAGGAAGGCTTTAAGCTAAAGAGACATCACGCGACGACCAGTAGGAGCGGAGCATAAATGTTGTTTTTTGCAAAAACAGCCAAAATATTTATTTTTGAGAGCTTCCGTTGCGTGCGTTGCGTACAATCATGTATGTAGTGTAGAGTAGGTAGCTAGATAGGGTAGGGTAGGTAGGTAGGTAGATTAGGTTAGGTAGCCAAGTGCGGCTTTATGCCCTCGGTCCAGTTTTTGCTAGACATTTTTGTAAAATTCCTTTGACAAAAAACTAAAACTAAAAAGCCAAATTCGTTCTAGTTTATTTAATTACTAGCTGACCCTCGGGGCTTCGCTCCCGTCAACTGGCTACCTACCTACCCTGCCTGCCCTGGCTACCATGGCTACCCTGCCCCAAACCTGGCTACCCTGGTTTCCCTGGCTACTCTGGCTACTCTGGGTACTCTGGCTACCCTAGCTACCTTGCCCCTACCCTGGTTTCCCTGGCTACCATGGCTACCCTGGCTACCCTGGCCACCCTGGCTACCATGGCTACCCTGGCTACCCTGGCCACCCTGGCTACCATGGCTACCCTGGCTACCCTGCCCCAAACCTGGCTACCCTGGCTACCATGGCTACCCTGGTTACTCTGGCTACCATATCCCTACCCTAACCACCCTGGCTACCATGGCTACCATGGCTACTATGGCTACCCTGGCTACCCTGACCACCCTGGCTACTCTGGCTTCCCTGGCTACTCTGGCTACTCTGGCTACTCTGGCTACCCTGCCTACCCTGCCTACTCTGCTTACCCTGACTATCCTGCCCAAAACCTGCCTACCCTGGCGACCATGGCTACCCTGCCCAAAACCTGCCTACCCTGTCTACCCTGCCCAAAACCTGCCTACCCTGGCTACCATGGCTACCCTGCCCATAACCTGCCTACCCTGGCTACAATGGCTACCCTGGCTACCCTGGCCACCCTGGCTACAATGGCTACCCTGGCTACCCTGGCCACCCTGGCTACCCTGGCTACCCTGCCTACCCTACCTACCCTGGCTACCCTGCCTACCTACCTACAAATTTTTATCTATCATCAATAGTTTCCTCAGCGCCCGACAAATAATGTATTTTACAGGCAACATTTTGCTACCTTGGGTTACATTATTGCAATTTTCATAAGGATCTCTATTTTTTTTGGAAATATATTATAGCTTTTGACACTCAAGAATAATGTAGCTTTCTACTGGTGAAAAAATTTTCAAAATCGGTTCAGTATATCCAGAGATTACCCCTTACAACGTCACAAACTCACAAACTTTACCTCTTTATAATAGTAGTATAGATTCTGGGATTTTTATCTGGACTTCAGTTAGCCTTACCCTGGGGTGTTCCAATAAACTTTTATAACTGGCTAGCTAATCGACTACATAATAAACTGCAAAATATTTACAGAGCCACGACGATCATGTTAAACAACGCATTTTGCTATCAATTTTCAGAAAGAAACACTGAAAAAAAGTAAGAAAATAAGCGTGTTTAGTGTGGATCTTTGACACTATGTTTTCTGATTACCATTATTGTATTTTTTGTTTTTCGTTCAGTCGATAATATACTTATGGTCACCCTACACGACTTTATCAAGTTTAAATTTATATTTTTTAAACAGATGAATGATCTATACTAATATTATAAAGAGGTAAAGTTTGTGAGTTTGTGAGTTTGTGACGTTGTAAGGGGTAATCTCTGGATCTACTGAACCGATTTTGAAAATTCTTGCACCGGTAGAAAGCTACATTATTCCTGAGTGTCATAGGCTATAAAATATTTTCAAAAAAAATAGAGATCCTTATGAAAATTGCAATAATGTAACCCAATGTAGCAAAATGTTGTCTGTAAAATACATTATTTGGCGTGCGCTGAGAAAACTATTGATGATAGATACAAATTAGTAGGTAGGGTAGGTAGGATAGGCAGGTTAGGCAGAGTAGGCAGAGTAGGCAGGGTAGGCAGGGTAAGCAGAATAGGCAGGGTAAGCAGAGTAGGCAGGGTAGGCATGGTAAGCAGAGTAGGCAGGATAGGCAGGATAGGCAAAGGCAGGATAGGCAGGTTAGGCAGGGTAGGCAGGGTAGGCAGGGTAGGCAGAGTAAGCAGAGTAGGCAGGGTAGGCAAGATAGGCAGGGTAGGCAGGAAAGGCAGGAAAGGCAGGGAAGGCCGGGTAGGCAGCGTAAGCAGATTAGGCAGGGTAGGCAAGATAGGCAGGGTAGGCAAGAATTGCAGGAAAGGCAGGAAAGGCAGGATAGGCAGGAAAGGCAGGGTAGGCAGGGTAGGCAGGATAGGCAGTGTAGGTAGGATAGGCAGGGTAGGCAGGAAAGGCAGGGTAGGCAGGATAGGTAGGGTAGGCTGGGTAGGCAGGGTAAGCCGAGTAGGCAGGGTAGGCAGGGTAGGCAAGATAGGCAGGGTAGGCAGGGTAGGCAGGGTAGGCAGGGTAGGCAGGATAGGCAGGGTAGGCAGGAAAGGCAGGGTAGGCAGGATAGGTAGGGTAGGCAGGATAGGCTGGGTAGGCAGGGTAGGCTGGGTAGGCTGGGTAGGCAGGGTAGGCTGGGTAGGCAGGGTAGGCAGGGTAGGCAGGGTAGGCAGGATAGGCAGGGTAGGCAAGATAGGCAGGGTAGGCAGGAAAGGCAGGGTAGGCAGGAAAGGCAGGGTAGGCAGGGTAGGCAGGGTAGGCAGGGTAGGCAGGGTAGGCAGGGTAGGCAGGGTAGGCAGGATAGGCAAGATAGGCAAGGTAGGCAGGATAGGCAGGGTAGGCAGGATAGGCAGGGTAGGCAGGATAGGCAGGGTAGGCAGGGTAGGCAGGGTAGGCTGGGTAGGCAGGGTAGGCAGGGTAGGCAGGGTAGGCAGGATAGGCAGGGTAGGCAAGATAGGCAGGGTAGGCAGGAAAGGCAGGGTAGGCAGGAAAGGCAGGGTAGGCAGGGTAGGCAGGGTAGGCAGGGTAGGCAGGATAGGCAAGATAGGCAGGGTAGGCAGGATAGGCAGGGTAGGCAGGATAGGCAGGGTAGGCAGGGTAGGCAGGGTAGGCAGGGTAGGCAGGATAGGCAGGGTAGGCAGGAAAGGCAGGGTAGGCAGGATAGGTAGGGTAGGCAGGGTAGGCAGGGTAGGCATGGTAAGCAGAGTAGGCAGGGTAGGCAGGGTAGGCAGGGTAGGCAGGGTAGGCAGGGTAGGCAGGGTAGGCAGGGTAGGCATGGTAAGCAGGGTAGCCAGGGTAGGGGCAGGGTAGGCAGGGTAGGTAGGGTAGGCAGGGTAGGCTGGGTAGGCAGGGTAGCCAGGGGTAGGCAGGATAGACAGGGTAGGAAGGATAGGCAGGGTAGGCAGGGCAGGCAGGGTTGGCAGGGTAGCCAGGGTAGGCAGGGAAGGCAGGGTAGGGGCAGGCATGGTAGGCAGGGTAGGCATGGTAGGCAGGATAGGCAAGGTAGGCAGGGTAGCCAGGGTAGGTAGGCAATTGACGGGAGCGAAGCCCCGAGGGTCAGCTAGTAATCTATAAAGTAAGAACATAACAAAATAAATGTTTATTCAAAATCCTTGTTTTTAGGGTTCCGTACCCAAAGGGTAAAAACGGGACCCTATTACTAAGACTCCGCGGTCCGTCTGTCTGTCTGTCTGTCTGTCTGTCTGTCACCAGGCTGTATCTCATGAACCGTGATAGCTAGACCGTTGAAATTTTCATAGATTATGTATTTCTGTTGCCGCTATAACAACAAATACTAAAAACATGGTAAAATCAATATTTAAGTGGGGCTCCCATACAAAAACGTGATTTTTTGCCGTTTTTTGCGATAATGGTACGGAACACTTCGTGCGCGAGTGCGACTCGCACTTGACCGGTTTTTTTTTTTAATTCTTAGCTCAGAGCGCTGTTATTTATCTATTCCTACTTATGCGTAAATAGGCATATGTAATACTTGCATTCATTATTTATTATAACAACACATGTTTGAGGTTTCTTAAAGGAATACCTACATAAATAAGACAAAAGAACGCGGGCGCCGTTCGCGTCGGCCGGCTTTCGAGTCGATAGGATGATTAGGTAGCGATATCTATCTGCTCACACACACACACGGCTACGCACGGCGCGCCGCGTGTGCGTGCAAACCGAGATAGCAATACTCCGAATGAATTTTTCACTCGGCTCGAATTGCATTTGCGAGCTTTGTTCGCCGCGCCCTTAAGGGTACCTCTTTACTTTTGAACCGTCTACAAAAAAAAGCATTGGCAAGCTTTAGTAGGTCTCTATGGAGAAGAACGTGCAAGAAACTCCACGGAACCGACATCCGAAAAGAAAGGTTTTTTTCGGAAGTCGGTGTCAAAAACGATAAAATATGTAGCAAAGATTTTTTTTCGGAAGTCGGTGTCAAAAACGATAAAATAGGTAGCAAAGATAACGACTTCCGAAAAGAAAGTTATTTTTCGCTTTGTAGTCTTTTGTTTAGGAAGTCGGTTTGATTTTAGTGTTCAAAAGTTTTTTATTGCCTCAACTAATCTTTACCGTAACATTCGGTCAACTCGAACAACATCGAATACCGCAGATTTTTGCTACACACAATACGAGCTGCCGCTGTGACGGAGCGTCCCCATAGATATCCATAACAAACGACCCCCGACGACGGTAAACAACGGTCCCTTACCATAGGCCTTAGTGCGAGTTTTAACTCACGCTCACTCGTGATACGTAAACATCATTTTGTATTGAAACTGGATAAGCGCCGTCTGGTGACAGTAAGGAGAAACCACTTTTTTTGTATACATTTTGACATAAGAGATCGTTTACGTATCACGAGTGAGCGTGAGTAAAAACTCGCACTAATGCCTCAGGTCGTCTGTCCAGCTAATGTAATACCATCCACACTCACATCCTTCTGACGTTTCTCAATCTGCCTGGACATTTACAACACCTAACCTAAAAATAGATATTGCTGTAAATATGGCACGCTAATTTATAGAAAAAACTAGCTTGTGCCCTCGGCTACGTTCACCTGCAAGCCAAAAATAATCCATATTACTCAATACAGTACGATACAACAGCAACAATCGCAAAATAAAGCTAGTCGCACCGCAGGAGCCGCACGCGCCGCAGTTCACCTTAAAAGGGTTGGATAGTAAAGAAACAGGATGTACTAATGAGATAGAAAGTCTCTTATGTCTTAATCTAAACCATGGTCTACTAATTGCGTTCCAATTTTCATGCAAATCATAGCGCTGTTGTGGCGTGATTGATTAACAAACGAACACACTGTCACTTTTGTTATACTAATAGGAAGTTCGCCTTTGTAGCATTGTGTCTATCTCTCATATTCGTGTGATACTGTTTCTACGTCATATCTTTACCCGTGTTCGTACTCTTTAAATAAAGGCCTCCGTAAATCCTTCCCATTGTTTAACAGAAAGTTTTGCTTGCGTCACATTTCGTTGTCTAAATAATCTTTTGAACATAACAAAAGGGAAAACTTCGGTCCAAATATAAAGTTAGTCCGTTAAACGTGTGATTGGATGCCCAATGATATTTCTCCAAGTTAACCAATTGAGTGTTAGTTTTGTGCCTTTATCGTGATTGTTCGGTAGTATTAGATGGTTTATTTTACACGCTGTTCGCTCATCTTTTTTATCTCTTAAGATAAAAGTGACTGTGCTTAATCATTTATGGAGGTGGAAGTTTCCTTGTTCTATTTTTATGAATTGAGTAAAAGTTGTGCGAATTTTGTTATGGGTTTTGGAAATAGTAAAGCATGTAGATTCGGTCGTCTCATTTAGAGAACTTTGAAAACAAATTTAACAGAGGTATCAGATCATAAACATAATTATTTAACTTCTTCTTCTTTTCGTGTGAGGATTTGGCCACTTCTGGTGTCAGAGTTAATTGACTCGCCTTTGGGAACCCCACAGGCCTCTGATATGGCTTTTATTTAGGTATTATATATAACTACTAGCAATCCACCCTCGACTTCGTTCGCGTGATTTCGTATTTTATCCTACAGATGACTTTTTTATGTGCAGTTAGTGTAGGCAACCAATAATAAGCTATTGATAAATTAATTTAAAAGAATGGTATAATAGTCGAGTTAGTTTTAGAAAACGTATTATGTCAATTTTGATTATTTAAGTTATGCCAAGGAATTAGATTTTTCATACAATAAAATTATTCTGCCCCTTAAAGATTGTAAATTTTGGAGTGGCAACCGCGTACTAGAAAACGCAGCAAAGGAAGTCCGTCCTGCCGGGCGAGCACGGCCTATTGTGACAGGCTTGAGTCACACATTTTTATCACAGTTTGGGACCAAAAACCGTGATAAAATGCGTGAATGAAGCCTATCACAGAAGCCGTGCTCGCCCGGCTGGTCAAGGCTGCGGGAGCCCGGTGGATGCGAATCGCACCGGACCGATCAGTGTCGTGAAACTTGGTGGAGGCCTATGTCCAGCAGTTAACGTTTTTTGGCTTATGTAATGATGATAATTAAAGTTTGAATTGCTGAAAAATTCGTTCTTCGTGCCCTAGACCCCTACATCATAAACGTAACATTAACACCCGCTAATTCGTATTTTGGGGGTAGTTTCGAAAAGCTTATGATGACAACCTTTATTGTTTACTTGGGTTGGTATTTATGTCAACTTTCATGTTTATTAACCGAAGATAAAAAAAACTTAAAAAAAACTTTATTGATCAAACACCTTTATTGTTTACTTAGATTTGTATTTATGCCAAGATTCAAGAATATCAGTCAAAGTAATTACATTTTTCATACAAACTTTCAACCCCCTTTTTATACCCTTAGGGGTGTAATTTCCAAAAAGTTTTTTTCTTAGTGCTCATTTACGTCACTTAAGGAATATTTCTGCCAAATTTCATGCTTCTAGGTCTTGCGGTCAGTTTCTTCTTTTATATATCTTAATATATATAAATCTCGTGTCACAATGTTTGTCCTCAATGGACTCCTAAACCACTTAACCGATTATAATAAAATTCGTACACCATGTGCAGTTCGATCCAACTTGAGAGATAGGATAGTTTAAATCTCAAATTATAGTCGCAATTTTAATTTATTGCTAATTATTTGTCTGTTATTATTTGACAGTCACAATAACCTGACGCTATAACTCCAGAACGCACGAACCGATTTCCACGGTTTTGGATTCGTTGGAAAGGTCTCGGGCTCCGTGAGGTTTATAGGGTAAGTAGGGTAGGGTAGGTAGGGTAGGGTAGGTAGGGTAGGTAGGGTAGGGTAGGTAGGGTAGGTAGGGTAGGGTAGGTAGGGTAGGGTAGGTAGGGTAGGGTAGGTAGGGTAGGGTAGGTAGGGTAGGGTAGGTAGGGTAGGGTAGGGTAGGGTAGGTAGGGTAGGGTAGGTAGGGTAGGGTAGGTAGGGTAGGGTAGGTAGGGTAGGGTAGGTAGGGTAGGGTAGGTAGGGTAGGGTAGGTAGGGTAGGGTAGGTAGGGTAGGGTAGGTAGGGTAGGGTAGGTAGGGTAGGGTAGGTAGGGTAGGGTAGGTAGGGTATGTAGGGTAGGTAGGTAGGGTAGGGTAGGTAGGGTAGGGTAGCTAGGGTAGGGTAAGTAGGGTAGGGTAGGTAGGGTAGGGTAGGTAGGGTAGGGTAGGGTAGGTAGGGTAGGTAGGGTAGGTAGGGTAGGTAGGGTAGGAAGGGTAGGTAGGGTAGGTAGGGTAGGTAGGGTAGTAGGGTAGGTAGGGTAGGTAGGGTAGGTAGGGTAGGTAGGGTAGGTAGGGTAGGTAGGGTAGGTAGGGTAGGTAGGGTAGGTAGGGTAGGTAGGGTAGGTAGGGTAGGTAGGGTAGGTAGGGTAGGTAGGGTAGGTAGGGGTAGGTAGGGTAGGTAGGGTAGGTAGGGTAGGTAGGGTAGGTAGGGTAGGTAGGGTAGGTAGGGTAGGTAGGGTAGGTAGGGTAGGTAGGGTAGGTAGGGTAGGTAGGGTAGGTAGGGTAGGTAGGGTAGGTAGGGTAGGTAGGGTAGGTAGGGTAGGTAGGGTAGGTAGGGTAGGTAGGGTAGGTAGGGTAGGTAGGGTAGGTAGGGTAGGTAGGGTAGGTAGGGTAGGTAGGGTAGGTAGGGTAGGTAGGGTAGGTGGGTAGGTAGGGTAGGTAGGGTAGGTAGGGTAGGTAGGGTAGGTAGGGTAGGTAGGGTAGGTAGGGTAGGTAGGGTAGGTAGGGTAGGTAGGTAGGTAGGGTAGGTAGGGTAGGTAGGGTAAGGTAGGGTAGGTAGGGTAGGTAGGGTAGGTAGGGTAGGTAGGGTAGGTAGGGTAGGTAGGGTAGGTAGGGTAGGTAGGGTAGGTAGGGTAGGGGTAGGGGGGGGGGGGTAGGGTAGGTAGGGTAGGTGGGGTAGTAGGGGTAGGTAGGGTAGGTAGGGTAGGTAGGGTAGGTAGGGTAGGTAGGGTAGGTAGGGTAGGTAGGGTAGGTAGGGTAGGTAGGGTAGGTAGGGTAGGGGGGTAGGTAGGGTAGGTAGGGTAGGTAGGGTAGGTAGGGTAGGTAGGTAGGTAGGGTAGGTAGGGTAGGTAGGGTAGGTAGGGTAGGTAGGGTAGGTAGGGTAGGTAGGGTAGGTAGGGTAGGTAGGGTAGGTAGGGTAGGTAGGGTAGGTAGGGTAGGTAGGGTAGGTAGGGTAGGTAGGGTAGGTAGGGTAGGTAGGGTAGGTAGGGTAGGTAGGGTAGGTAGGGTAGGTAGGGTAGGTAGGGTAGGTAGGGTAGGTAGGGTAGGTAGGGTAGGTAGGGTAGGTAGGGTAGGTAGGGTAGGTAGGGTAGGTAGGGTAGGTAGGGTAGGTAGGGTAGGTAGGGTAGGTAGGGTAGGTAGGGTAGGTAGGGTAGGTAGGGTAGGTAGGGTAGGTAGGGTAGGTAGGGTAGGTAGGGTAGGTAGGGTAGGTAGGGTAGGTAGGGTAGGTAGGGTAGGTAGGGTAGGTAGGGTAGGTAGGGTAGGTAGGGTAGGTAGGGTAGGTAGGGTAGGTAGGGTAGGTAGGGTAGGTAGGGTAGGTAGGGTAGGTAGGGTAGGTAGGGTAGGTAGGGTAGGTAGGGTAGGTAGGGTAGGTAGGGTAGGTAGGGTAGGTAGGGTAGGTAGGGTAGGTAGGGTAGGTAGGGTAGGTAGGGTAGGTAGGGTAGGTAGGGTAGGTAGGGTAGGTAGGGTAGGTAGGGTAGGTAGGGTAGGTAGGGTAGGTAGGGTAGGTAGGGTAGGTAGGGTAGGTAGGGTAGGTAGGGTAGGTAGGGTAGGTAGGGTAGGTAGGGTAGGTAGGGTAGGTAGGGTAGGTAGGGTAGGTAGGGTAGGTAGGGTAGGTAGGGTAGGTAGGGTAGGTAGGGTAGGTAGGGTAGGTAGGGTAGGTAGGGTAGGTAGGGTAGGTAGGGTAGGTAGGGTAGGTAGGGTAGGTAGGGTAGGTAGGGTAGGTAGGGTAGGTAGGGTAGGTAGGGTAGGTAGGGTAGGTAGGGTAGGTAGGGTAGGTAGGGTAGGTAGGGTAGGTAGGGTAGGTAGGGTAGGTAGGGTAGGTAGGGTAGGTAGGGTAGGTAGGGTAGGTAGGGTAGGTAGGGTAGGTAGGGTAGGTAGGGTAGGTAGGGTAGGTAGGGTAGGTAGGGTAGGTAGGGTAGGTAGGGTAGGTAGGGTAGGTAGGGTAGGTAGGGTAGGTAGGGTAGTTTTTTTTTATTTTTTTTATTTTTTATTATGGCGCCTACCTCTCCGCGCTTTTGGCGGAGTCTGCGAGCTAATAGTTCCCCGGACATAATCCGAGACTATGGAGACTTATCTTTATTTCTAGGTACTATAAACTTTCTTATTTCACTATTACATATTTTACTTACTACTACATGATAAGTTTTCAAATTTTTAAAACTAATACATACATAATTACAAATCTATTATTATTTTATCTTAATCTACTGTTATCCTCTTTTTTTAGATCTATTTACTAATGCTACCTGTTATATATGATATATATAATTTCGAGCATAATTATGCACCTATTTATTGTTGTGAATCGTTTTTTCCGCTATTTTCTTACAGTATTCTAAAAATTCTGTTCTGTATTTTATACCTTTAATTAATTTATTTAGATTTTCAATATTTACCTACTTCTATTCCCAGTCTTTGCTCTATCTCGTACCTCTCGAGGCCATAGGCCGGGCAGTCAGTCAGTAAATGGGTCACCGTCTCGTCTTTGTCAGGGTCACATGCGCATGATGGGCTTCCCTTACACTTGAATCTGTGCAGGTATTCGGAAAACCCACCATGGCCAGTCAAAATCTGTGTAATTACACCTGTCGGTTGAATTTTTCTGACAAGCCCATAAGCGTCAATTGCATCCGGAAAAAACAATTTTGTGGTCGCGGCTGTGTCGCCCATCTTGTACCGCCGGTTCCATTCGTCAAGCGAATCCTTTCGGATTTGCCGCTTGACGAATGAAACCGGACACTGGTCGTAATCCGGCCTTCTCTTCAGTTTGAGCGCCGCATCCTTAGCCAACTGGTCGGCTCTCTCATTGCCTTCCAGTCCCGCATGGGCCTTGATCCAGAACAAGTGTATATCTTTGCCCTGGGATCTGCCCTGCCGCAGATTCTCTCTGGTTTCGACTGCAAGGGGATGAGAAGAGCGGTGGTTTGCGACCGTTTCGAGTGACGATCGAGAATCGCTAAAGATGCCAAAGGTCTCTTTAGCGCTCTTAAGTATTTCCCGCGTGGCTTTACATATGGCCAACAGTTCGGCCTGGTAGACCGTGCAGTGGGACGACAGCTTCAACTTCAGACTTTTGGTTTCAGCGCCATTGCTCCAGAGAGACAATGCCGCCCCCACCTTGCCTTCAATTTTACTGCCGTCCGTGTAGATCTGCACTGCTAGTGCGCAGTGGTCACTGAGTGATTCTTGGTCTGCCAGGCAAATGAACTGCAGGCTCATATGCTCTGCCGGGTGGGGTGTGGAGGCAAATGCGGTACGTCGCTCGACGTCCCTATCTCCTAGCGCTGACCGGGGTACCCCCCTCCTCGCCTCGTACAGGGCAGCTGCCTCTTGCACTCGGAGATCGAGGGGCAGTATTCCAGCCAACACCAGTGCCGAGTTCAGGGAAACGGTGCGGTAGGATTTGCACAGTTTCTGTGCAAATCCCCTTTGGACCGCATTTAGCCTCTTCTTTACGCACTTCTTTGTGGCTGCTGATGCCCACGCACTTGCCGCGTACAAAATGACGGGTTCAACTACTGCCGTATACATGGTGCGGATGACGTCGGGGTGGAGGCCCCAGCTGACCTTCGCAGCCCTCGACAACTGATGGTAAAAACCAATCGCCTTTTTGCATACATTCGCTACATGCTTGTTGAATGTTAGCTTGTTGTCGATAGTTAGTCCCAGGATTTTGATCTCTTGCGTCATGCCAATTTCGACCCCACCCATGCTCCGCCGCGGGGTGTCGTATTTCAGTTTCCGCGTTATTACCATCGCATTTGTCTTATGCGGTGCGAATTTCAACTTGTTACTAACACCCCACTGGTTAACATGGGCGAGGGCGTCATTCGCCTTCCGCTCGATCTCGATCGCTGAGTCGCCATCAAATATCAACACCACGTCGTCAGCGAAGGCTTGGCAGTAGTCTCCCCGTTCCGCCAGCCCTTTTAGTAGGGGATCCAAGAGGACGTTCCAGAGGATCGGTCCTCCAATTGATCCCTGTACGCATCCCTTGGTAGTCTCCCTCACGACCTCCTTTCCTGCATACCTGACCCTGACCCTAGTCTGGTTCGGATAGCTGGCCACCATGCGCTGTCAAAAGCTCCCTCTATGTCTAGCGACACCATTACGATTAGCTTGTGGTCCGCTAATTTCCCACGTATGTGTTCGAGCAGATCATAGAGGGAGTCTTCTGTGCTCTTCTGGGGCATGAACCCGTACTGGCGAGTACTGAGTTGCGGTATAATGTGCCATTTCACTCTGCTTATGACCATTTTTTCCAAAACTTTTCCCAGCATCGGCAACAGACCAATGGGCCTGTAAGATTTTGGAACTGTATAGCTCTCCTTCCCGGGTTTCCTTAGGATCACAACTGTGGCCTCCTTCCAGGTCCCGGGAAAGTAGCCCAGTTCCAAGCACTTGTTAGCCAGCGCTAGGAAAGTGCCCGGATCGTGGTTAATCGAGTGCTGGCAGATGTCGGCCGTTAGGCCATCCGCCCCGGGGGCCTTTTGGGGTTGAAGCTGCGCATGCTGGAGTGCAGCTCCTCGATGGTGAACGCGGTCATGTTGTTCATCATGACTCAAAGCGTTCACTTTTTCAGCAAGTATTCTGGTGCGCGTATGCTCCTCTCTATCCTCATCCCTTCTGTCCCCGGGGTAGAACGTTTCTGCCAGCAGTTCGGCAGAGTGGAGATTGTCCAGTACCTTTCCGTTCACGGTCAGGGGCAAGTCCTCGTTCCTTTTCCTGGTCCGGCCTATGACCCGGTAAATCCCGTCCCATAGAGTCTCTCTGTCCTGTTTCTCGCAGAAACCCTTTCAGCTCTCCGTTTGAGCATTTTTTGCCTTGTCCTCATATTCTTTTTTGATTTGCAGGTACTCAGCGACGACGGCGTCTCTCCGGACGGGTGCTGCACAGCGGATCCTGCGCTTCCTGGTGGCGACTGCCCTCTTCAGCGTGGCGAGCTCCTCTGACCACCATGGTAAGTTGACCTTGTTACTTGGCTTAATAAGGGGTATACTATTGTTGGCTGCTTCTATAATAATGTTTTGGAATGCTTTTGTTTTATTTTCTAAATCTACTGTATTATTTATTTTTCTAATTTCTGTGGCATCTATATTGTGGTCAGTTTGCAACTGGGCCAATTTCTCACGAAATTGGTTCCAGTTTGCTTTTTTGCTATTGAATCTACGTGTGGTTCTAGTTATTTGTATACCCCTTGCCTTCTCCAAGGCCAGCTTGAAGGTGATGGTGTTATGGTCTGAGCTCGTCATTGCCTCATCTACCCTCCAGTCATCCACCAAGCCGAGCAGTCCCGCCGTACACACCGTAACGTCCACTACACTGGAGTAAAGTGTGGTTCCCCACACTGTATGGAAAGTTGGCGTGTCGCCAACATTAAGCACCTGCAAATCCATCTCTTCTAGGGCACCAGCCACTTCTTCCCCTCTTCCGTTTGTCTTACGGCTACCCCACCAAGAGTTTAGCGCGTTGACGTCGCCTCCCATGATGATCTGCCGGCCGAAGTTCCGCTCTATACTTTTAAGCTGCTCCAAGTATGGCCCTATCGGTTCTGGCTTTGGTTCGAAGTAGAATGAGACCACCGCGATTTCCCAGGCAATTGTCCTCATCTTTACCACCGTGATGTTGGGTGTGGTAAAGTCCGGGCACTGGACGACGTCTATATCGCCGTCAAAGACCGCGATTGCTGTCTTGACGGCTCCGTCTTCTGTCTTATTGCTCTGGTAGATCCTAGCACCGTGGTAGTCCTTCATTCTACCTATGCCTCCAATGTACGGCTCCTGGAGCAGTGCAAAGGCCATTTTCCTTTTGTTCGCCTCAAGCATTAATTCATTTGTTGCCAGTGCCTTTCTTTGCAAATTTGCTTGGGCTACTACGTATGGCCTTGTGTTAGAGTCAGATATTCCGCCGGTGACCACCTTAGCAGTACGACGTCGTGTTTCTGGCCATGGCATCCCATTTTCTCCTTACGGGGCACTCTTGGCTGAAGGCGTTGTGCTCAACCCTTTCGAGTTTTGCCCGCGTGCAGTTACAACACGACGGTGCTGTGTCCACAAGCCAATCTGGGCAATCTGCCTTCATGTGGGCTCCCCCGCAATGGCTGCACCTTGCCTGGGTCTCCTGGCAAAAACGTCTGCCGTGGCCATATCCCAGACAAAGCGAGCATTGAACTAACGGAGATTGGTCGGCCACTCGGATCCTCTGCATGTCGATGTGAACCGACCCAGCCTCCATCATTCGCTGCCATATCTTGGGGGAAACCCGCATTACAACATGGCATGCGTGCGGGTTCCTGGTGCGCTTCCTATAAGCTATTTCGAGCCTATATTTACCGCTCAGGTCTTTGAAAATCTCCCTATTTTGCTTCTTCAGCGCACCAAGTATGTCCTCGTCAGTGTTGTACTGAAAAACGTCTCTGAGCACAACTAGTGGGTCCTTGTTTGTCATTTCTTCGACCTTTAGATGATCAGAGCACCTGGTCAGTCTGGTCTTGACCTTATCCCTTTCCTCTTGACTTCTAAAACCCACTATAACCTTCCTGTCCTTGGCCTTTCTTATTTTCTCCACTTCAACTCCCCCCTCCTTTGCATTCACCACCTTCCTTATTCTATTGAGAACTTCCTCGCCCGTTTCTTTCTCATCAGTAGCCGTAACCACCAGCGAGTGCAGCGCGGTTCGCTCCGGAGCTTGCCTCCTATCGGACGACGCTACACTCGCGTATGTCTGTCTCTCGGCTTTGTCAAGCTTCTCCTGCAGTTTCCACATGCTTTCCGAGTTTTGTCTTAGGAGGTTCGCGTGGTCTTCGAGCATCTTACTGAAGATTTCCCTCTCCTTTTTTCTTTTCCCATCCGCTATCCCGTCCTGGTTTGCCCCCAGCTGTTTTGGTGACTGCTGAGGCAGTTCCATCTTGTTTTTATTAGTCGTGGACTCTGTCTCCTTTACCAACTGGTATAGTCTCTCCGCAGCCAGAGTGATTTCGACCTTAATCTCTGTTTTGGTGTTACGAGATTGGCCTAGCTGGGTTTTTATCTTTGCTAGGCTGACTCTGGCTTCGGTCACTCTGTCCCTTGGCTTGGCGGGCTCAACCGTGGCGGGGGAAACGGATGTGGTAGAGGTAGTCGGGGCGCCCGGCGCTTTCCCGGGAGGGGTCTGAGGTTTTGCCTGAGACTTTTTAGAAGTCTCTTGTTTGGCTGCCTTCCACTCGCCGATGCTCTTCCTCACCGTGGATCGTGCCACAGGTGAAGTTTTCGTAGGTGTGGTTCTCGTAAATGTGGAGTTTAGGGTGTTTTCTTCCAATCTTTTGGGAATGTTCTCGTTTTTGGCTGGCGTCCTCGTGAACATCTTGGCTTCGAGGGTTTGTCTTTGGCGCTTAAAAGTGACCCTTATTGGGTTTTAAAGGGACCCTATAAGTGTATGGTCAAATTAAATAATTGGAATTGCAAATTATATAGTCAGTAAAACCGCAAATAAATAGTAAAAAGTGTAAATAAAATGTAAAGTAAAAATAAATGTAAACTTGGCTTTATAAATAAATACAGCTTCGTTGGGTTAGTTCTTGCTCAACAAGGTAAGATGTACCAAGATAGGCTGTCGTGTCCCTTGTTTGATTTGCTTCTACTAATAGAGCGAGTCAACAGCGAGTCAGGTCTTAGTAAGACTTGCGCAGTCTACGCTTGTCAGTCAATTTGTCTCCAGTCCTTGGCTGGGGAGGCAAGAGTGAACAATTTTTTTTTTTTTTATTTTTTTTTTTATCTAAAAGTAAAAAAGGGGGGATTTTTGTTCCTATCCAGATCTTAGTCTAGACGGGGTTTGAGCTTAACGGGAGGAGGTACTTCGTTTATACAATAAAAATAATTGGGGGGGAGGGGAGTTAAAATAGGGGGGTATTATTTATTATTATCAGTTATAACAGGCAGAATTAATATAATATAGTCGAAAATAGAACTTCCTCCTTCTTGGTAAGTCGGTTAAAAATAAAAATTTAAAATCGGTTTTCGAGACGGCTGTATAATGGCCGCCGCGAGTCCAGAACAAACCATACGCTTTGTCCAAATTTGGGCTTTCCTTTAAAAGGGGATCAATTGCTCTGTCCCGATATCTAATCTAACTTAAATACTAACTTTAAAACAATTTAGAAAAAAACATATAGTAATATAAAATTTCTGTCATGCACGTGGTGAATGGCGTGGAAGTTTTACGAATACGATGCGCATTTGAAAATCGACTTTCTTGTCCCTTCTCCCTTCAGAAATCCAAAAATATGGTGGGATGGGCAATGGGATAAAAACGTTTTATCCGGTTTTGGTTTTTAGCTAGGTTTTTTCTAGGCCAAGTTCTGAGCTTTTTAGTTTTGGAAAAATGTAATATTATGTAAACAATGAAAAACAAAGTTAACTCAGACCGTGGGAACGTTTAGAGAATTTACTATTATTACTATTATGAGGGCGATTTTAATTTGAGTTTAATGGGGATTTTTGCTACGTTAGGCTAATGGGAGGACTTTATAATTCTCTTTAATTATGGGGAATAATTTTAAAATTAGGGGTGAAATTAATTATTTAAAAAGAGAAAAGACAAGAAATCAACAGCAAATACCTTGCACCTTTACTATTTTGCTTAGAATCTCCACGATCTTTTTTCTACCAGGCTGCCGGCTGCTCCAGGATATCCCTCGGGTCCTCGAAAATAGCAGATCGCACCTCCAGTCAGTTTTTTCGGGCGTTATGTCCGCGCGGAGATTTTTTCGGCCGGTCCGAATCACGAACTGTAGCCTGGGGAGTTACGAGAAAATTCCCCGGAGTCCCCAGGAGTTTCGGGGGCACTTTATTACTCACTAAAAAGCCGCTTCCTAGAACCAGATTATCCTCGATTTCAGAGGAGATGGGGGTTTTGTGCAGAAATTTCGCCTTTTTCCCTCTCTGATTTCGGAAATAGGACGCCGAAAAAGTTAAGTCTAGTTAAAAAAAATCTAGATTTTGGATGGGATGCAGCCACTGAAATTGTCTATATTATAGTTTGATAAAAAATTGGTGTCGTCGCGACCGTTTGCGCGCCGCACTCTTCTCCCCGCAGGATTGCGTTTTTTCACTGTGTTTCCCTGTGTCTTTTACCGCCGCGCTTTGGAAAAAGCTGTGGCAACCAGGTTTAGCCTAGGCTAAAAAATCTGGAATTCCTGGACGGTATGCTCACTGAGTTAAAACTGAATGCTCGGCGGCTTAAATTTCGGCTTAATGGGGTTTCTTAAAAAAAATAGGGCTCGCGCCGACCAATCTGGCGCCGTACGAATGTTTGTGATTTATTTGTGTCTTTTTTCACTTTTTAGGTTAATTTTCACACGTTTCACTTTACAGTTTCTTTGTTTTTTGTTCGTTTTTTATTCTGTTTTCATTTCCGTATGGCCCGCACTTGCGCGCAACTTTTGGTGCGCAATTTTGAATTTTTCAGTGTTTTTTACTTCTTACTCGAATTTTGAAGTGCGGAGCTCGCGAAATCGTGTATGCACGGGGTAGGGTCGAGGTAGGGTAGGTAGGGTAGGTAGGGTAGGTAGGGTAGGGTAGGTAGGGTAGGGTAGGTAGGTAGGGTAGGGTAGGTAGGGTAGGGTAGGTAGGGTAGGGTAGGTAGGGTAGGGTAGGTAGAGTAGGTAGAGTAGGTAGAGTAGGGTAGGTAGGGTAGGGTAGGTAGAGTTGGGTAGATGGTGTTAGGTAGGGTAGATGAATGTTTGGTGTTTTTATGGCAAAACAAAGTTTGCCGGGTCAGCTAGTATAGATATAGATTTCACTAAAAACCGAAAAATAAGTGTAGCATTCTTCAATCCTTTGCCTTTTTAAGAGCCTCTTGTACATTAAACCTGGGCTTTATAGTCCTGAAATTATGTTTGGGCCAAGTTTGCTACGCTATTCCCAACTCCTGAAAACTATATTTAACATTAGTGTTGAACACACAGTACAGGACGTCAGCATCCTGTTAGCTTTAATTAACTAACTTGTTAAAATAACTGGTAATTGCTTCCTTTAATAATAACAAAATCGCTGCCATCACAATCACAATAACCAACTTACATCGCTGTACCCGCTTCACGCTTGCAGCTACAATCTGTCACGAAGTTAGCTCTCGGAAAATTCTGTGCAATTGTAAATCAAAGACGATGTCGCTTCTTTACTAATTCAGTTAGTCGCTTCGCATAATTATGAACAAAGTGGAGGAGACTGGATTATAAAGTACAAAGTCTGCGAAGTAACCACTTGTAATCTGCTGGATGGTACGAGAAAATTAACAAGTGTAGCGCTACTCTATAAGTTTCGGTACACAATGTATTTTTAAGACTTTGGAATGCGTCGCGACTTTGGTACCACTCTAGTCGCTAAGCGAGTTTTTGACAGTCGTGATGTTTGCTCTTGCTTTTGCATGTAGTGGTCAACTATTACGTTTTCTTGTTCTGACTTCTTCAAGATATTGTTTTTAAGGTTACACTAGTCGATCATTCTTCCATACAAACGTAGTCTAGAGATTACTCCACTGTTTCACGATGTACGTCCAAAATAAAAAAAAATATATCAATTTGTCTCATCATTATATAGCCCTGTATGGAAACAAGAAAGTTAATAAATAAAATATTTGAAAGTTATGAGCGTCGAAAGTTCCATATTTCAACACTAATTTTAACGCATCTTTGGGCGGAAATAAATACCATAAAAAGAAGGAAAATTGCAAAATGGCCTCCATACAGGGACAGATTAGTAATTCAAAAATGCAAATAATTTAATTTTGAAAATATATATTTAATAGTTTTTTCATGATATCTAGACTCCCAAAGATCTGTTTATTAAATTTCGCGCGATTGTTTTCGTCCTAAATCATCATCCATTGCGATACAAATTTGCAAAAGTGCTAATTCGTACGCGAACTAGCTTCTTACTGCTCATCACATTCGCACGTGTTGTCGGACAAGATAGCATGCATTTTAAGCTCGTGCACAAAATAGTTCATGCCTTCGACTAGTTGAACCCTAAGTGTCGTTGTTAACACAGTTAAATCTTTAAAGATTTAACTGTATTTTCGTTCGATTTGTATGCGGTAGGTAAGTTTTTTGCGTATTTTTTTGCAAATAAACGTGCTCAATGCGCTTACCGGAAGGCGCAGCGATGGAAGATCTTTCCACTAGACTGCGGGGATTTGCTGGAGGCAGAACGCACAGGATCCGTCGATGATTTTAAAGGTAACTAACTCCTCTAAACGAACAGACCGTTAATTCTTTAAAAGACACAATTATCCAATTATTCAAAGCGGCAACCTCTTATCTAACACACTTTGTGAAAGTACTAAAACAACTAAATGTGTGAAATTTACATCGTATAAAACTGAATTAATAGCACGTAATCAAATAACGTTGAAACATTACTCTCTTGATGTACTAAGAGTCCATTATAACTTGACACACGGCGAAAACCAGAACCAAAATGAACTTGTACAGTTACACGTAACTTTAATGTAAGTCTTGACGACTAAACCCACTCTAAAGTTTCAGATTAAGTTAGCCACCTACTAAAATCTTGAGGATTTAATTAGAATCAGATATCATAACACACTTGCTACATTTTAAGGTTTCCGGTAATTCAAATATGTTATTCATTAGTGTGTTGTGTTTTGATTAAGTAATTTGTTTTGTTTATTTTCAGTACATCACGACTAACAAATCTCCCAAAGGGTAAGGCAGAGTCGTATAGCCCAACCACTTTTCACCAGTTATTTTAAGTCCCACTAGGGAGCAAGTGTTATGACATCAACCGGGTCAAAAATCTAGATTCCGGGCTGCTTCGAGTACCTTATGTTGAATTACAGATGGCAAAACCCAACAAAACTTGTTCAGCAGTAACACTTGCATTCACTAGACCAGCGAGGCAGGTCGAGGGACGAGATGAGTATAACAATAAGGTAGATAATGTTTTGTATTAAAGAACCTATACAAATTACTACGAAGCAGAAATTACAACTTACTCCAAGTTGTAATTTCTGTATTCGGTTTTATGCATGTAGGTATGTATGCAAATTATATAGGTGCTTGTAGAGGTAAGCGATACTATGATAGACGATGCTCTCATGCTTCAGGCACATGACATGTGTAAGATGTTGTGAAATTCTGTAGTGTATGTAATATTGTTTACGGTAAACAAGGAAGAGGAATAGAGCGTGTATTAAATTTGACACAATACTTAAGTGTTTCGTAATATGAGTAGTGTAAGTACAAGGTGCTCATGGCTCATATTATGTCAAGTTGTACTGGAGACCTTTTTAAAACAGCAGTTTATTACAATTTTACTGAGTGAAAAAGAGGGCACCTTAGGTTCTAAGCAGGAAATTGGAGACGTGGCAGTTCATAGAATCCCGCACGTTTCAAAAATGTTTAAAATGTATACACAGATGATGCGACATTGACCTCAGCGAAGACGTCATAGTGCAGCAGCAAGTGTAGGCTTGTGAAGAAAGAAGTAGGTTAGAATTTAAGCAATAATGTGATGACCCTAAAGACCACCAATATCTACAATTAATCATGTTGTTGAGGAACGTTGATGCAGAAATTCATGACATCCTAAAAACCTAGCGAGAACACACAAAGATATCACAAATAGTGTTCAGTCAGGTCCGCTTTGTCATCAATGTTTTTCGGCGAAATTTGTATGCAACCACCATCGAAAGTCAGGAACTGCAGTCGCTGAGCTTAAAATCGGCTAGATTTCATTATCACGTGCAAGTTTTGTGGCGATAAGGCCGCCATTGTACCAATTAAGATTCGTGTAACTATTATGTTGTACAATACAGTATATTATATCTGCCTATATGTCGACGTTTTAGAACGATCACGTACATGTGTAAAGAATACAACATTTCTTTAAATTAATCTAAGTTAATTCAACGCTAAATCACCCTGCTTCAAAGCATCTCTATATGACATCCTAAACAAACCCTTAAAGACAATTCAGACATGACCGCTACTAAATTATTGCGGTCACGATCACCAAATGCCTAACAAGTCAAAAGCCGTCGGCAAAGAAGCTGGGAACAAGCATTCTGTTCCGAATTGCTTCCTTCCTTTACGAAAAGTGCAACGTGACTACAGTTTCAGACACCCGCGTTTAGATGTGACTCGGCTTTAATAGAGCACTTTGTATGCCACTTGAAAGTCATTCAGGACAAAACGCTGGTTTATAAAACGTTTATTTTGTATAATATTCATGTTTAGTGTTGTAGGGGTTCATAGATTGCATTTTAGAATGAGATCTGAGGGTTATATTAAACTGACAGTGATAAGAGGTGTGCGGTGCGCCAAATAAGAAGTTTTCTAACAGTTTATGCACTAGAAAGTATATGAATATCGGCGAAGAGTATTTATTAATTTATATAGACTTCATGCAGAAGGGTACCAAGGCAGACTTCATGTCTTACGCATTCTTTACCAGTCTACTAAGAGAATTTTATCCAGTTATTTACAAGTAGGAACAGGTAATAAAAACCCCACAATTTTGAAGTGTGCCGCCCGCTATTTTCAAAACTTATTATTTGCACTTAGTATACGTACTAAGTGCAAATAATAAGTTTTTTATTTACATTTTCTTCATATTTAATGTTTGAAATCATTTTCTTTTCTTTGAAATAATTTTATTAACTTCTTTGGTACAAGCAAGCGTAAATATTCTTAATATTCATGGTTCTTAGTAGGTGTACCTAAATTATACAATGTATTACTAGATACTATGATACATTCAAAGAGGGTCCAATTAAACCTATACATATTGTCTTAATTGGACCCAAGACTAACAAAGCTAATGTTTCAATGAATTGAGTCCTTAACAAAGAACAAATACCTACTAAAGTCCAAGTAATGGTTGTAACCTTACTTAAGAGTAAATGATTGGGTATGGGTTTTGACAGATATGGGTATGTATTTTGATTGGCTTTTGAAATCCATTTTTGATCGAAATTATCTCTTCCAGGAAGGAAAATTGGGATAAATTATAAGGAAGCCTTCAATAAAAGAGTGATCCCTCTAATTATAGACCTATATCCGTGCTTCCAGCATTGAATAAAATCTATGAAAAAATTATGCTGGACCAGATGTTGTCTTGAATTCTAATCGGATCCTGCATAGTCAGCAGTTTGGTTTCACGAAAGGTAGGTCGACAACAGACGCGGGAGTAAAACTCATTAGCCACATCTTGGAATCTTGGGAGAAGTCCCAGGATGCCATTGGCGTTTTCTGTGATCTCTCAAAAGCGTTCGACTGCGTCGCCCACAACACACTGATCTGTAAATTACACCACTACGGAATTCGAGGACAAGCTGTTGATCTCGTGCTTTCCTATTTTTTCAAACAGACAGCAAAAAGTAAATGTTAATAAGGCGACGTCCTCCGGGTCTCTAGTCAAGATGGACGTGCCCCAAGGTTCAATTCTCGGCCCTTTCCTCTTTCTTGTTTACATTAATGATCTCCCCTTTATGATGGCCAAATTATCGGATATAATTCTATTTGCTGATGATACTTCGCTAATTTTTAAAATAGATAGGAAAGATACGGATGTCTTACCTGTCAACGAAAGTCTAATTATTCTCTCAAAATGGTTCGCAGCTAACAATCTCTTACTGAATGCGAAAAAAACAAAATGTCTTAAGTTCTCTTTACCAAATGTACCACAACGTGACCTAAACTTAAATCTTGACAGCAAAAATCTTGAACTTATAACGGAAACTGTATTCTTAGGGATTACTATCGATTCAAAATTGCAGTGGGGCGCGCACATTAGAACTCTTTCGGGAAGGTTAAGTTCAGCTGCATATGCAGTAAGGAAAATAAGGCAGTTAACCGATGTAGCCACAGCTAGGTTAGTATACTATGCTTATTTCCACAGTATTATGTATTATGGCATTCTGATTCAGATGTTGACTCAGTTTTCATATTACAAAAGAGGGCAATCCGCGCGATCTATAAAATGAGTCCTCGCGAGTCCCTCAGAGATAAATTTAAAGAGATCGATATACTGACTCTACCTTCACTTTATATTTTGGAATGTATTTTGTATGTCCGCAAAAATCGAGGGCTTTTCAAAACTAGAAGCGACTTACATAATTTAAATACACGCAGTAAGCACGAACTTGTAATACCCAAATTTAGATTAACTAAAACTAGCAAGTCTAATCTTATAAACAGTATACGCTTTTATAACAAGTTGCCAAAGTCAGTTATAGAACTGACCGATGGAAAGTTCAAAAATCACATCAAACGTGTCCTTATTAAAAAAGCATATTATAAAATCAAGGACTACGTTGAAGATAAACAATTTGGCCTTAGCTCCTTCTGCGCATGCGGCTTCCCTGGTAACTCATAAACGGCACAAATATGTGGATGTCTCTAACTATTCTCAATCTCATTTTTTTTCTTGTTTTTATTCTTTTAATTGGACTTTTTACAATAGTTCGCAATCATCTTTATAGCCCTTTGCAAAGAATAGTTACAGCACTGATAACAACATTTGTGCCACATGTTAAATTTAGTCTTGTTAGTTATATGTATTCTTTTTTGTTTTTTACCTGTGTATAGATTCTTTTACCGATTATTTTGTGAATGTGTGAACATTGTAGGCCTTCTAGATGTTAGTTAACATTTGTTAACTTTGTTATATATTATATAAACTTTTTTTTTTTTTTTAGTTCCTTACGACCTATTGTCGGGCCTACGTTGTCCCCCCA